>BQNB010044676.1:3011-44739 GCA_026074375.1 Tanacetum coccineum | reverse complement strand
TATTCCATCCAAGTTTCTCTAACAATCCAACCCACATCTCACTTATTGTTCTTGGTTGATCTTAAGATTACTAGTATTCTACAGGTACTTATCTGCCCACAGTAATTGTTGCCTAAATAGTAGATTCACAAAGAAGGTAAGACCATAAATATATGCATAAATGGAAGGCCTTAAAAACACCCCCTAGAAGTCATAATATAATACTTCAAATTATACACAATTGCCACAGAGTAGTTTAGTACCAAATACAAACAATAAATTTAATGAAAGTATGGTATATGACTTGAAAAGTAATGAGACTACAAAGGAAAAGCATCCCTCCAAACCTAAATCAAATAAAGCATAATCATTAAACTTTCTTAATTCAGCTAAGCAATTGAAGTCAACGACATAAGTGAATTCACTCGATCTTACCTTCTTTTATGCGCACACGTCTAACCAAATAGTGACCACAGGTCGAGTTCGGTTGTTTTTATTGACAATGGGTAAGTGTATCAATGTATATTCATGTGACCCGACCTATGTCATTACCCGTTTGTCAACTTAGCTGAATCAACCTAACATTAAAGCTAATAAGTATTAGTAGCCTGAATAAGATTTAAGTCTAGTGAGTTTAGCATTTTCCGCTCATAATTAGATGCACAACCATTTTATATCTGATTTAGAAAATCTATGGCATGATTATCTTTAAGGTCGTCTACAGTCCACATATAATTAGGATCAAAATGTTTTATATCTAAGTTGCTTATGGAAATCGAAATCGAATCAGTACTTTCAAAGTCACGAAATGATTTAGTACACTTTTACATGTTATACGATTACCTATCTACTGAAATTTTATCAAGCCATACTCATTTGACTCTTAGCATATATCTACAGGTTCAATGCAAGGCGTCCCAAAAGAAAACTGGATATTATCATTGACGACTTAAAATAAAAGTTACCTGGATATGGATTGTTAATCATAGTTGCCCGAGCCCTTTTTTCAGCATTAGCCATCACAGCGCGCAACCTCTAGTTCCTGAACCGTAGTTAGTAAATTCTTTTCCGCGAATCGACAATGCTCATTGTTCTCCTGATTGCATCATCATCACCCGAAGTATCCGAGTTATCAGCTTCAAGAATTTGGTTTATTTGTTGTATCCAATCAAAAACACATCAGGACGCTCACCTTTAGTAATCTTTTCCGCGTGTTTCACTGTATATAACTTCTGCATGGTACGCGAGTGGTGGTAGAGGCCAGCATGTAAAGTTCAAGCAGTACTGATGGATTAGTTTTCTAACTTTCTCTTCCTCTTTATCTTCGATTAGATATCTGTTAACTTCTAATAGTGGGATCAAGTTAATTTTTTCTTTGTACTTGTTATATATACACATAAGTAAATATATTAGTTGCATGTGGTCAAATGTGTATTAAAACATGTTGTAGTGAGCGTTGAGAAACTCACTAAGGCTTTAGCCGGCTTCATTCTTGATTGTGAAGGAGTAACATGATTAATATCATATGAAATCTCTCCTTCCTAAGCAGGGAAATCTCTTACACAGTTTTCGAGCATGTTGCTTGGGTCTTGAGCCATCATGTTATTCGTTACAGTAACTCACTCACTGTAATCACCTAAGTCGTTATATCCTGGCAAGTCGCCTGCAATGGCTAGCAAACAAAGCGTTATTAAAAATCACAAAACCGAAGAATTAAGCAACATAAGGAGGTTATGTACCCTGATGTACAGCAGGGTACATAACCTATTGTCACCTTTGTTGGTATAACATACGTGTTCTCAGAGCATGTTGTTCAGATCTTGAGCCATCGTGTTCTTGGTTACAACAAGTTTGTGAAACTGTTTTGTCATGACACGCTTCTTTACATCTTGCCAAAGGTCTGAATGTGTAGTCAACACAAGCTGATCTTGGAAACCCGAATGTAAAGCAGGATCTGAGAAGGAAAAAAAGTGCAAGACATTAAAAACTAACACTAAGGAGAGAAACTATATAAAGGTTATGTTGGGAAACTGATGTGAAGAGCGTAGCCTAAATTTGTACATCAAGCCGAACTTGACCTTAATCAAAATTCATAGCGCATCAACAACCGCTTATTCGATGCATTCAAATACACACATATCTAACAGCAATCTAAATCTCAACTAATTCTAAACAGATCATTTAACACACTCGAGCCTAGCCTAAAAATTAGAGCATTAACTGATGAGGTATTATCTCTAACTAATTAATCAATGTCTCTTTTCCTAATCATTGTTTTTATTGTAAATCATTTTCTCCTCTTAGGGTTCGTTCATATTTTATGTCATATTCACTGTTTGGATTATTGGCTTACAACCGAATGTGTTATGTGCGATAATGTCTGGGTTTAAATAGTAATATATTGCGGGTGTTCTTGAGAGTTGCAACCCTACTTTATATGATTGTGCAAGTAGTTTTTTGACGGATAATAAATTGTTTACCTGCTTGCGCAGTCTGGATCTATGAGCAGATTCCCTGTTGGATTGCTTCTTCTCTGCCTTTTTAGCTTCCTTTCATCCTGACATGAAGCAGCAACCAATACGATTAGAAAAAAGCCGTTACAACTTTTGCTGCATCATTTTATGCTAGAATTAAAAACGTTATTAATAATATATAGAGGAATTTTGCACTTCATTTTTATATTGCTTGATGATAGAGAAAACTATGCAATATAGCATGCACATTCAGACAACAATGTACCCCGATAACACCATAAAATCCTTTCACGCAGGCTGCACATGACCTTGCTTTAGAATTACAAAATACACATTACAAATTCAGGGGTAGTGGCTTTGCATATTTTATAAGAAGGCTCATTTAGAGTTCATCGATTCAGTAGGATCATTATTAACGTCTTATGTGCCTAACAGTTTATAGACTTAGATAAGCTATAAGCACAAACTAATAGGCTTGGTATGCGTTTAATTACACATACCTTTCACCATTAAAATCAGACTTAAATGACCCAAAACGTACCAAAAATACATTGTATTTGTGTGTTTTCACTTATATTGTGCAGGAAACAGATATCCGACAAAAGGAAGAAAAATCAAGCAAAAACGGACAAAAGCGAGCACGGAATGGAAAAGCGTGGAAAAGCCAAAAAAGTCAAAGTCAAAGTCACCTCGCAAAAAAAAGTCAAAGTCAACCCCGACAAAGTCAAAGCCAAAAGGTCATCAAGTCAAAGAAAATACAACTTTAGGGACCAAATTTGCCAAATCTTAAAGTTGTATAACAAGGATAAATACTACAAGGACTGAAGTTATAATTATGCCATATATAACTTTAGGGGGTCATTTCTGCCAAACCCCTAAAGTTATACCACAAAAGGACTAACTGTGTAATCACATTTATAACCCTGAGGGACCATTCCTGACAACTCCCTTTTAACTTTGCACCACAAGGGACTGAATTTGCAAACTATGTATATAAGTTGGAGGACTCGTTTTGCCAAATCCCCAAACTCACCCCTGCTTATAATCAAACAGACATACACCCAATTTTCCCGCCCTACTGTTCACTATCCCTGTCCCCCCTCCTCGACCACTGTTCACATCCAGCCAAAACCCATTACACCACCCTTCCCCACCCCCACATGGGCTCTTGCCACCTTGGCAATCCCCAATACCCTCATTGGTTGAAGGAAAACAACAAAGAGATGAAGGGTGAAGATCTTTTTGCTTGGTGATCACACAAAATGAAGGGCCATGATGATTTTTGATTACTACTCACACAACAAACACACCCTAGCTTCTGTCTCAGCAAAGAAACACAAGGGGAAGAAGACAAAGATTGAAGAGATGGCAAGCACTTAGACGTTTTTATATAAATAGGAGCTCATTGTAGCCATTTGGAAAGTAGTTTTATATACTAGTTTTAGTTTTAAGTCATTTTTAATTATTGTCTTTTAAATCTTGTAATGTTTTTAAGTTAATAAAAATTTGAAGTTAGTTTTAATCCATCTAAGTTTACTTGTGTTCAAAGGTTTTTCAAAAGATCTTTTAAGCTCTCACTTAAGCATTTTATTAAACTGTTTTAAGAAAACTCTAAAGAAAGTTAAGAATTTTTTTTAGAATTATTTTATAAAAAACAAACCAACAGAATCTCCCGCTCAAAATCACCTCAGGATTTTAGGAAGATAAGCAAACATTTTGGAAGTGCTTATAGACCGACTAGCTTGTCTTTTTGACAAGCTAGAGCTTGTTGATTGTTCTATTAAGCCGGTTTAGAAAGGGTTTGTAAGTTTCTCTTTTTCCATTTTTTTTTTGCCTTTTTACTGCTGAGCATAAGCCTCTTTTTATGCTTATTATTGCATTTTTGCTTTCTTATTACTCTCCGTGTATGCTTGATTGTGCTTGTTATTATAGCTCTATTTTGTCCTTGTTCTAAGTTTTTTGTCAAAAATATTATTGATAATGCTCTATTGCTTATTGCTTATTTGATTTTATTATTTGCTTATCATTTGTTCTAAATTTGTTATTTTAACTTAACTCTTGCTTATTTTGTCTACTGTTTTAACCAATTCTTGCTTAAAATAAGCCTAATAAAGTTGATTTTAAAAATTAACGGGAGGTGTTTTGGCATAACAGTTTCAAAAATGGGTCATTGGTTACAAAAACCTTTCTGGGTCACTCTGGGGCACTTTACAATACCATTTTTAATTTAGTTTTAATCAGTTTTTGAATGAGTTATTAAGTTAAATAACTGTTTTTAAGTTTTATCAATAGTGCCTCTTTTCGCAAAAATAGTCCTCGGTCGGAAAAACAGTTTTTAGTATATGGCTTATTTGGTTGTTTTAGAGAATTTGTGTTTAGTGTGTTTTTTATGTGTCAATGTTGTGGTTAGTTTTCTCTTTTGGTTTGCTTAGTTTGGTCAAATTCTGTTTCAGAATTTCTTAAATGATTTTTGAACAAAACTTTTGTCCCTTTTTCATCTAGTTATCAGATGCTTTAGATGTTTTTCTAAGTTTTCTCAATAATTTTTGCATAAGTTCATTTTTAGACACCATCTTATCTGTTTTAATTGACTTTTCTTTTGTGTTATTTCCAGCTTATTCACTTAGGTCTGTTTTTAGCCCCTTTAAAAAACTGTCAATAGGCCCTAGTGCAAAAGCCTAACTTTTCACCCCTTTTTCTTGCTTTTCTTTCATTAAATATTTAGTATTATTTGGCTTTTTAGGAACCTAATAAGCTCGATGGTATAAGCCCCTGCAAGCCTTAGATTAGGACCCCCTTCTAGGTGGCTTATTTTTAAGCTCAAATTGGTGCATTTTGACAGTTTGGCCTGCCCTGCTTATTGCCCCTAAAACTGAAAAAAAGGTCCCCTGGTGCAAATTGTCTCCTTTATCAGCCCTATTTAACTGCTTGTTTGCATTTAAGTCTTTGATTTTTTTTGCATTTCTAGGAACCCAATAAGCCATTCTATAAGCCCTATAAGCCTTGAGTCCCCTAGGCCCCTCTAACAGCTTAAAAATTAAGCTCTAAGAGGTCCTTTTGACTGTTTGGTATACATGTTTAGCTAATAGCTTATTTTGGTTTTTCTGTCTGTTTTATTTAGCTTATTTCTTGTTGCACTGGCTTATTAGGTTTAGGCAGCCCCAGTGTTTGCTTATTTCCTATTTTCCTTAACTATTTTTGCCCTTAAGCCCAATGAGTTTAGCTTAAGATTAGGATTTAGTAAAAAAGTTAAGTCTGCCTTTGTTGCTTATTGTTGCTTTTCTACCTGTCCCTTTGTGCGTACTTCTTGTTAGCTTGCTTATTAGATTTAGCTTAGCTTTTGTGTTTGCTTATTTGACCTTTCCTCTGCTTATTTTGCCCCTAGTTAGCTTAACAGTTAAGCACTCTTTTAGTCTTAGTGTAAATTAGCAAACTGCCACATTTTTCAGCTTATTTCGTGCTTATCTGTTAGTTATAAAATTTTTGTCTTTTTTAAAGTTGCTTATTTTCATCTTATCTAAAAAGTTGTAAAAAAATGAAAAGCAAAAACGTTGGGATTAGGGGAGGCCCCAAGTGAGCAAGGCTCGAACTTGGGACCTCAACCCCATCAACCAACATTTTATAACACATTCACTACCGGTATGCTACAATAGCTCATCCGGTAGTGATTTGCAAAATTAATTATATAAGGGCCATTTAGCCCATTAAGCCCATAAGTTGTTTCAGCTTATTTCGGCTTATTTATAAGCCTACTTTTCTAGCTTTTATTTTTCCTAAATCCAATACACTTTAAACTACTTTTCTGTATTTTTTGGGATTTTTCCCATTTTGTTTACTATTTTTTATCATTTATTTTCTTTTAAACTGTTTTTTTATTATAATAAATTAAATAAAAATCAAAAAAAATATTTTTCTTTTTTTGAAAATTTTATTTTATCATTTTGCATCAAGGAAAAATAGAAAAACTTTCGTAGGGCTATTTTTGCAAAATTTCATTTTTTAAAGAACGGGATTCGTTCCCGTTCACGTTTTTTGTGTTTTAAAGCTCAAATCAACTCCGTTTTCGTTCTAGTTTTCTTTAATCTTACTTTTTAGTTAATTAGAGTCTATTAAAAGTGAAAAAATCATTTTAGGTTAATTTTTTAGAAATTAGGGTTTTTTAGTGTCATTTTTAGATTCCCGTTATCGTTTTTAGCATAATTTTGTGTGTTTTTCTCATTTTTTGCATAGATTGCCTTATTTTTCTCGTAGATTTAGAAATCCAATCCAAATCTTGTTCCATTCAAGCTTAAAATGTCAATCCAACTCTCGACTTTCCAATTCACTCCTCGCGGGGGATAAACGACCCGGGAATATTCTATACTACTTTCGGTTTCATTGATTTTGTGGATTTTAATCCTTATTATATATTTAAAAGTATTATTTATTTATATTTATATATTTACTAAGGGTTAATAAATCACTAATCAGCTTATTTCAGCTTATTCTATTTTTGACAGCTTATTGGGTTTAGCTTTTTGGTTTGTTTTTCTTTTGAATCATTAGGAATAGTGTTTAGATCTTTTAGGAATTTTCGTAAATTTTAGGATTAAGTTTAGTATTTTTAATTTAATTTTTAGTATTATTTAGTTTTAAAAATAGTTTTAAATAGTTTAAAATTTCCAAAAAAATATTTTTTTGTCTTTTAAAAATTATTTGAAGTCATTTTAGTTTAGAAATTTCCAATTTGAGATTTATTTTGTCTTATTTGGTTATTTAGTTTGTTTTAATTGGCTTTATTTGTTTTTAAATGTCGTTAATTTTTTAAAATTGCCTTACTTTCTAGAATAGCTTGCCTTTATGTGCTTTCCCTTCGCGTTATTAGATTTAGAATTTAAATCCAAAACTTTTATGACAATCAAGCTCGATTCGCGACAAGAACGTGAATTTCCATTCACCTCTCATCGAGGAGAACGATACCCGTGTTGATTACTTATTATTCTTTCTTAAGAATAATTTGTATGATACCTAGCTTAAGTATATGTATATTATTATATATATATATATATATTAAGATGGGTTTTTGACGAACATCAAAATGGCGCCGCTGCCGGGGAGAGGTGTAGCGATTTTTGCGGGATTGTGTTCGACCCTTGAAGATCCTTTCCCCGTGAAAGTTTTTATTTTATTTTATATAAAAATACAAAAATATTTTACACTTCTATTCTTATTTTCTTTTATTTTAATATTATGGTTCCACGGAGATTCGAGTGTATTGATAACCCACGAATTGCTAAAATGCTATTGAAGCCAATATTGTTATGAGGAAAGAATCAACATGGCTCACGACTCCTAAATAAATTAGGTTCGTAAACTGGAAACAAGGTAGTTAGGAAATACCAACTACACAAAATAAATGACAAAAGGCCGTGAGAGCTTACATCTGCTAAACAAATTTCAAGGACGATAAAGTAGCAGAAATTTCCTTCCACAACCAACGAAAGTTGCACCCACCACTGGGACATGCACTGTGAAGTGCAATAACTACGAGAGTGTTGGCCATGTGAGTAGGAATTATAGGACACCCGTTTCGATATTCAACTTAGAGGCCATAGTGGCAAATTAGAAATCTGAATAGTGCGAACCGTATTTAGGAGGTTAAAACTCGTTGGAGCTCTAACACCGTCAAAGATAACATTGATGTTTAAGGAAAGATTTTTCCCTATTTAGTGAAACCAAAGTAGACTCACACTGTAATCTCTAAGAGTGTTGCACTAGTATTTACCTGTGAATTTCGTGTATTGTGTGGATTTCTCAAAATCCTTTGTTCAATTTGTGTCATAATAATTTTGTCAGTTACACTTCAATTCTCTAGTAAATATATGTAAGCTACTCCTTGAGTCTGTTACCGTCTTACAAAACCCATTCACTATATTTTGTAAACTGTCTTACTGTATATAACTAAATGGAATTGATATTTCCTATGAACTATTTAGTGTATCAGTCTTATAAACCTAGTTGTCGCATTATGAACTATTTTACCAACCAGTTTAGAAACCGTTTGTTGATAGCTTCTTGTTTATTTTAACACCTTGTCTAACTTCAAATTAATGAACTAACTCGTTTTCATTTTATAACCTATTTTACGGTTAATTAAACTCTATTGCTACCATATTATAAATTATTTTGCAGTTATCTTACAAACTATTTCGGTTGTCACCTCATGAATCATTTCGGTTTGCATTATAAAAATAATTCGCTGTCAATTTTATGATATATGGGCATCAACATCTTTGAACTACTTCGTGTCTTTTTAGAAACCATTACGTTGCCACTTTATAAACTATTGGGTTGTCAACTCGTAAACCATTTGTTACCATTACATTATAAACAGTCAAGTAACTTTCTTGTAAACTATTTTGTCATCGCCCTCAAAAAACGTTTCCGTTATCTTACAAAACATCTTGGTTCGATTATATAAACAAACCCTGTTTTCATTACCACATACTGTTTGGCTATGACGCGCCTTAACTATATAGTTTATTACCGTAGATTAATATTTTTATATAATAACATTAGTTTGACGAAAATGAGCAATTTTATCGTTAGTTCCTAAATTATGCATAGCCTGATCACCTATGGATAATTCAGGAAGGACCATGCTATGCTGGGAGTAGTCACCATAAAATTTTTGTCAAATTACCATACGCTCCATCTCTATTCTCTTCTTTTCCTCTAATTGTTTAACGGATTATATTGCACTTGCATTTTCTTATCATTTTGCTGTGCGTATACTCATGGACTGTGCCGGTCACGTGTATTTTGTAGTCGTAAGGTCATAACCAGGCAGGATTTTCTCAAACACCTAGTATATAGAACCACCATTACCCTTAGCCGGGAGGCCAAATTCTTAACTCTTTGTTAGTCGCGATAATTAAGGATAGTAAGAATTAGAACGTAGGGACTTATCGCTCACTATTTGGGCCCTTCCCTCCTGGGGTGGTCATCAACGCCTTGGTGATAGGGGAGAGATCTTGCCATTTAAACGCCCCCCTCCCCCCACATCCCCGTCCTCCTGTGGATAACCAGGAGAAACTAGGAGATTTCCTTCAATATACTTACCTTTTTGTGAGTTAGACTCACATAAATTATGAGATTCTCGTATCGACAAAACTTTTGATGGACCTGAAGTTGAAGCAATAGGAGTGATGGAGATGCATCGATAGTTACTAGTAAACAGAGTTGTTGATAGGATTGGTACGTTGGAGCGGATAACCTTGAGACTCGGAGGCACGTATGTGTTTGAGAGAAGAGAGTTGACCGACTCTTAGCGTAGTACGTTGCTATACTCAAAGGAATTGTAAGACTGAGTTCCTCACCCTGGAGAGCTCCGACATTGTTTGTCAAAAGGAAGGATGGATCATTCAGGATGCACACCAACAAGCCGAGGAATTAACAAGCTAACCGTTACCCGTTATCTAGTATAGATGATCTTTTCGATCAACTATGAGGATGTAGCCGGATCTACTCAAAAATCGGCCTAAGGACTTTGGCTACTTACCAACTGAAATTAATGAGAAGAACTCATGACACCACGACCTAGAATTTGGAGATATGTGCTTACTCTCAAGATTTGGGAACACTACCGTTATGACATGTGTATGACTCGAACCCGTAATCACTGAAATCCTTTAAAAGGATTTTCGAAACACGATCTGATGTCTTACCACTCAGCAGAATCTTAAGACCTCACTTGAACTACCTTATCTCATTCTTAAGTTATTACTTTTCCCGTGAGCTCCTCCCATTTGTTGACCTTTATTCTTGGGATATTGTTTCTCAAAATGTCCACTCTTCGCATCCCATCATCGTTTTGTTATAGTTATTGTTGCTATGTTGTTTCTTTACTTTTGATTCACGACTTCCATTTTGTTTGTTGCTGTGATTTTTAAAATGATTAAAATGAATGAATATTTTAATAAAGATTTCTGATGATTTCGAATATACAATTTGTTCTTGTTAAGAGGTTGTGAGATTTGTGAGTTACAACAAAGATAACGACAAGGTTAGGCTTGAATTATAGTGAATTTTGTTGATTGGTTTTGGCATAAAATAATTTTGGGGATCGTTTGGATAATATGGATGGCATTATGGTCAAGCCCATAGTTGATTTATAAAAATTTTGTTGAGTTGGTCCGAGTTTTAAATTAGGGTAAACGGCGTTAAAAAAATTTTCTAAAAAGTTTATTAAGTGTACGAAAGTCTTAAAAATATTCGTTTGGAGTTTTTTTTTAAATATTAAACGGAAGGTTTAGGAATTTTTCCAAAATGATATAAATCGTTTGCCATTGGTCATTCTTAAATATTACAAATAATATATTTAGCAAGCTAAGTATTTTGGTTAGACGATAGGGTTTCAATAGTTCGTTTTTGGAGATATAGAAACGATTAAATTAGGGGATACTATTAATGGCAAGAAATGTAAAACTTTTCTAAAATAAAAACTTTCTATAAATAGTAACTTTTCGTAAGAACGTCGTAACATCTTCATAAAACTTAATAAGTTCGTAAAGACACTTTTGTTGGACTAAAACTATAGCACAAACATTATATGAATATTATTTCCTTATTAAACGTTGTGTGAACGTTTCGTTATTATTATTATTTCTCATTCTACGGCGCGTCTATTTATTAAGTTGCGGTTAGAGCCGTTCGGTTATACTTTAATTCGCATCGTCTGCTTATGGTGTGTTGAGCCATGATTCATCCTCGTACTTCCTAAGTAAGTTGAATACTTACATTCATTAGCCTCGTCCGATATTAATCGCCGAACCGTACGAACATCAGAAACCAAATCTGCCTTTAACCGCTAAAAGCCTTATAATGACATACCCCGCGTCTACACTATTCTCCTTTTATGTTTTCACTTAAGGGACGTTCTTTATAACGTGTTTTATCAATCAATAAAACTTTGTATGATATTTTTCTAAATACCCATTTTGATGGATATATATCCTGGTCAAACCCAGCCACATTATGTTCTATTCCCCTCAGAAGTGTTGAAAAAAAAAACATCAAATTTTGCTAAAAACTTCCCCCGAGGTTATTAACGTCATATCTATAACTGGTTTATTAAACTCTAAATCTTTTCTTGGTCACACTAACGGTTAACAAAAATCGAATCCCGGGACGGGATTCCTTTTAAGGGGTAGGTAATGTCACAACCCGAAATTTCAGAATTTTAAATTACTATTTTACCCTTTTGACTTTTTGACTTTTGACCCTTTTGCGGCTCCCACCCCCTCTGCGATATAGCTCGACTCTTACCAGCATAGCCGGTCCAAAATTTTTGATTCCCTTATTTAAATAATAATCATATCCTACTATCTCTATCGCTACCTCGTCATTTACAAATTATTTTTTCTATTTATTTGACTTTGGAAAACGAGAAGATATTTTTTATTACTAAATTGATTTTTATCAAAAACGACCGCTAAATCCTATTTTCACGACCTCGGTCTCTAAAGCAATTTGATGTAAACCGCTCCGGACAACTTTCCAGTTTTACCCGAGACACAAAACCAAGCAGAAAATGACTAAAATAGCCTCGCAAAATTTTGAAAACAACGCGTACCGACAAAGAAAATAATTAAATTTATATTTAATTATCACTTTTTATTAAATAAAAATATTTAATAAATCATTTAATATTTTATTCAAGAACGTTTAGTTAAAAACGCGAATGTTCAAAATTTACTTTTATTTTTACGGACAAAGCTTGCCCGTGATACCCCAATAAATATTAAAAATTTTAAAATTTTTTTAAAAACATTTTAAAAATATAGACAAGTAAATACTCCATTTTCATAGGAAAAAATATGATAGGAAATCAAGGACGCAAGTTTCGTAATTTTATTTAATCGTTAACTAGTCCAAACGAGACCCGAACCATTGTTTTAAAAAAAAATTACAACTTCAGTCCCTAGGGGAAATATTTACAAAAACCTACCCTAAAACTTATTGCACATTCCTATTTTATTTTTAAAATTTTAGTACATATATATATGTATGTAACCTAACCTACAACACACATTTTACAAAAACCTAACCACAAAAAAAAATGCTCTCCCTCTCTCCTCTAAATGCCAGCGCCACCCATGTATGTTTTCTGTCCACCGAAAAACTTTTCGGCGAGGTCGACGTGGCCCTCTCCTTCCGAGCCACCGCCACCCTTATCAACACATCTTCATCACCTATGTCACCCCTCACCTCCTGCGCCACCCCCCCCCCCCCCCCCTCCCTGATCACAACCCACATTACGACAGCCGCTACGCACCCACCCACCAGATTCCACCGTCGGCCATTCCACCCGCCACCATCCCCACTGTCGGCATCTCCTTCATCGTCGCCACCCACTCTCCATCTCCACGCCACCACTCTCCTCACCCACACCCTCACTCCACTGCCTCGCCACCCTCACCCCATCGGACACCACCATCAACATCATCACCACACTATCTCCGCCACCCTCGCCACGTCACAGCCGACACCGACACCACCATAGCACTGCTGTCACCATCCCCGAACCACCACCACCACCTCCGTACACCACCACCGCCGCAGCCTCCTCACCATCATCATCTCCTCTCCACCGTCGTCCCCGCTGTCACCATGACAGGGGTGCGGTTGGTGTTTATATGCACCATCAAGGGTGCGTTTGGTCTTGATAAAACCCACCAAAAGGGGCGTTTGGTTGTGGGCTTAACAGCCGAAAGGGGGGGGGGGGGGGCCTGTTTGGTTTTGGTTTAACACCAAGGAAGGGTGTTTGTTTATGCGTTTTATTGCAATAATGGTTTGTGTTTGTTTCTGCGTTTTATGGCCATTAAGGGGTGTTTGGATATGGATTTAAAAACTGCCATTAAGGGGCGTTTAGATATGGGTTTAACAGCCGTAAGGGCGTGTTTGGTTTGGCGTTGTATAGCACTTAAGGGTGCGTTTGGTTGTTTGGTTAATAGCTAATAAGGGTGTGTTTGGTTTTTATTTATTTTGCTATTTATTGATCTAATTTAGATACATATTGAAACACACGGAATATATTGCAACATCTATATTGGTTAAATGGGAAAAACGATGGTTTTGGTAAAAATGGAAACGTCATACAAACGGCAAAGTCATGCCGAAAATTCTAAAAATCTTTATACTTAGTAAATTTTCATTTTTAAAGTTTATATTTTTAGAAACCCGATAAAATGACATAGTTTATAGTTTTTTAAGATTATTTAAATGTGTTTTAAATAAATTGGTAAATAAACGAAAAACTATACTTTTAAACAAAACAACTAGTTTTGTTTAAAACGCGCAACGGACACAATATATAAAATATTATTTATTATTCTACTAGATAAAATAATAAGTTTTGTAAAAACTTTAAAAACGTCATTTATCTAATTCATAACTTTAAAACGTATATTTACTTTTACGCACGAACTTTTTATTTATTTAATTGGTGACTTTTGAAAAAGTGTCGAATTATATTATTACCATTATTCTAATCACGTTTCTTATATAATACTTGTAAAGTATTATATACTGCGATTTATTCTTTTGGTTGTTTGTCTTTATTATATAATTCACCATATGAACTATATAATAATTCATTTTTCATATGTAATTTATATACGGAATATATACTTGTACTTTGCGGGTGTGTGTTTTGATTTATTTTATTTAATCACCACCATCCCATCCAACTTGAAATCAAATCCTTATCACGAATCAGTTGATGTACTCATCCATCAGAAAACCCCAAATTCATCATCCTAAGCTAATAGGATTTAACCGTTAAGTTTAGCTGCATCTTCTTGGTCGAGCCGTTCCGTTTTCTGTTCGTGCTGTGCTTGTTATTTGCATTTATGCTAGTTGCGCTGCAACATCAAGGTGAGTTCATAGCCCCACATTTTTACTGATTTACAAATGCTTTATACTATGAGGTGAGAAACATTGTTTGCTTTTAAATTGGACACAAGTTCTTTACGCGAGTTTTACATGTTTATGTGTTGCCTAAGTTGCTTACAAACCTACTACTGCCCAATTTATCATGAAAACTGTTTAAGTTTCTCGACTGGAGGACCGGTTTAGAGAAGGCGCGAGGAGTTAAAATAGATCTATTTGGAGACTAATTATCCTATCTGTTTGGTTCCACTTAACGGAAGAACAACGGATATATGTCATGTCGATTGTACACTATGGTGGTCTTTGGTTTGGGACACCGGGTTAAGGGCAGGAATATATACGACAGGGGAGTAACATGCCATGATGTTTAGTAACTTCAAGTGTCATAAGCTTAGCGCAACAGTAAATATTTTTATGTGATGCTAGGTAATTGTTAAGTAGTGCGCATACGTTTTGAAATCTTGTGGTCCACTTCGTGTATCTACTTAAACTATGAATTCACCAACATTATGTTGACGTTTTTAAACATGTGTTCTGGTGGGGATTGCTGGGGTCTTCTTGACGTGCGATGTGGAAGGCTAGTGCAAGATTGATACCATTTCAAGACTTTATTATCATTCCTACTCGTTGACTTTTAAAACTTATTATGCTTCCGCTACATTTTCTTACGTTTTTCGAATGGTTTAATTTCTTTTGAATCTTGTAAAACTTATTTATTTTTAAACAATGCAACGAGTTATGATTTCCAAAACGTCCATTAGTGGTCGTTCTCTTATGCCTTGTGTTCGAAGTATGATGACGTCACGCCCTCGGACATGTGTTTCCGTCTAGGCCCCGTCTGGGGGTGTGACATTAATAATTAGCTAAACCGAACATCGTTAACCGGCACTAATTTATCCATTTTGACCCATTACCCAACCTGTCCGATCTCACATTAGCCACCTATACCTAGATTCATAAGTCTGTTGACCTTGACTAAAGCATAATCTATACATGTACGACCATATAAGTTTAAGTTAAGCAGCAACCATAAAACAATATATGTCGGTTTACCTCGTCATCAGGATTTGATTTGCCCTCCTGAGTGAATTCTTGTTAATTAGTAGACACATCGGGCAGATGAAACATCTCTCAAATTCCTCCACCAATTTTATAAATAAACGAATCCACTGTGTCACGAAAACCACATTATTTCCTTGCAAATTTGTGATGCACTATCGTTTTCTCTTATCTTCATCGGCCATAGCAAACATGTGTATGAATTAATATTCCATAATGTTGGCACGAACAGGTTTCTAACTAATGCTTCATAAGGATCGAGATTTAACAGTATACATTGCGTTTATTATTATGGTAACGATATAGTATTAAAAATATTACCTTTTTAGGGAAATCAGGCTCACGCAAAAGAGCTGACCATTGCATTGACCCAGTGTGGTCGACCTGCCTTTTTTATCTAACACTACTTTCTGCTAGAACAGGACCTGCATTCAAATGGGACAGTGCGTCATTACTTTATCTTTTTTAAAGTAAACTTCATATTATCAAAATAGGTCAAATCATGTTGGGTTGGTCAGCGTCTCGGTTCCACTTAGAGCTAAAGATCTGAGTTTTGACCCTTTCCTCTTTTACAAAATAAAGCAATTTTCTAAACAGGTCAAAGGACGCAGACCCACTAACCCTCTTTTGTGTCCTGATTATATTAATGATCTAAATACCCCTATATCATATAATCATTTTCAAAAGGCACATTAAGCAACCCTAAACACCTTCAAAAATACTGATTGATTTTATCATATTGACATCCGATGGGTTTGAGAGACGGTTAGTGGGGCGGTGGTTGATACATGGGAAACACGTGTCTAATACACTGATGAGTAAACACGGTATAAGCAATAATGCTTAATATCCACGGGTCGAACTTCTGAATGGGTTCTCCGGCGGGTTCCGATGACATGTTTCGGCGGGTCAACCTAATTCTCCGGTGGGTTTCGGTAGAGCATTTATCAGAGCATTTAACAACCATTGTTGCTTTTTAATTAAAGTATATAATTATAATTTGGTTTTTAAAGCCCCTTAAATAAGAGTTCATCTCTCTACTCCTCGGAAACCAATTCAAGACAAACGTGATATAAGCAAATTGTTTCCTAAAGTTGCTTGCGTCACCATACACGGACTAATTAAGCAATCCCAAACAGTATCTCCTACATTAGGTTCTCATACTCCACTAATCCTAAGTAACAGGACTAAATAAGTTGTTTTAAAGAGAAAATTACCCAAACACCCACATAAGGTAAACAGATTCAGCATAATGCTAAAAATTAGCATAATCGTGACGCAAATTTGTTAATCTATTAACATCCATTAAAGACCCATCTTTAGTAAAAGAAACATATATGCAAAAAAGAAACATATTTACGGCTGTTACAAACCCGGCCTGACCCATGCAAAAAAGAAACGTGTAACAGCCATATATATGTTCTGAAAAAAGATAACAGCCGTATGCATACAACAGGCGTGCAACTAAAAGAAACATATATGCAAAAAAGTATTCACCTCATCAGCATTTATAATTCAGATGCTAGTGCTTTGTGAATCTCCAACATTTTTCCAACCTTGTTGACCTCATTGTGACCTTTTCTGCAAACAAAGACATTTTATTAGCCAAATTCCAATGGCAGATATGACGAAACACATAAAATTCTGAATTAAGAAAAACAATTATTCTACAACCAAATAGTTACAACTGCGGATGTTTTCTCAGCAAACGGTGCATTTTAATAACTAAGGCTCAATTCAAATAGGGGGTCTTAGAAAAAAAAAAAATAAATAGCCGCTCCCAAGCCGAACGTGCACCGGCAGCTGCACTCATTTAAGAAACCAAGTCTGAACTACTTAAATACGTAAAAATATCTTATTTTTCAAGAAACAAATAACTATACCACCTCATTCCCAAGGTATTGAAAAAATCAAAAAAAAATATGGTTACCTTCCGACGTAAACATATGAAGACCTTCACGTTTATTCCAACTTTCCAAGTGGCAAGTATATACCCTCAAGATCTACCTCACATCTTATTCATGACTACACATTTTTGCTCAATGGGAATGCAAAAAAGTAATTATTTTGTTGTTTTGAGGCTCAGATAAGTAAGGAATTGGATATGTCAGATATGAGGATACGGCCGACATGGCTGCAAACTTTGAAAACTTGCCCCGCCAAGATGCACGTAATCCAAAACATCTGAGGCAACATTTAATGGCAAATGCATTTATTAACAGCCTTGGAGCAACAATCCTAACCTTTAATATAAAGGTATAATCGAACCCGATTATAGACATTAAAATATTATCATCACAGCCTCTTTGAGCCTTTATCATTATCATCTTATACCCGACTCGGTAAAAGCGTTTAATACATCATAAGCTACGTGTCTTCGTCTCTTCTATCCACCGCCCCGCCTGTGAAGGTTGCTGAGGCGAGCGATTCTCGCTCTCTGCCATCCTTCCACTTTCCGTAATGTTGAAAAACCATGAACATTTGAGTTTTAAAAGTGCTTATAATGATTCTTATTACATAAAAACTGCTTAAAAAGCAATAAACATGAGCCGAACCAAATATTGAAAGACCAACAGCAATGCAAGCTCTAAATTCCAGCACAATCTGAACCAAATTATACCTTTATATTAAAAGGCAAGAATATTAATATGCCTCGGGGGAACGATCTTGGCTATTAATATATAAGGTATAATCAGCAAAGCGCACCATAATCGTACGCAGATCGCCTCAGAGAAAACGTTGGGCACAAATTTGAGATCTCATGACGGGATAAAAGGGTATGCGACCCGTCATGGCTGCAAGCACGACGGCGTGCTGCCCCGCCAAGATACGGGTCGAATACAACATACCCATATTAAATATTTTCAATATACCTTTTCGTTATCAAAATACTCTAGCTTTGAATCCCTAACAAATCAGAACACTCGCAAAACAGACCACCCACCTAAGCTCAACAGCGTCACCAACCGACCAACAACGCCACACACCATGAACGGTGGCAACGAAGAAGTCGGCGGCATCGAATAGAGTTGTGGGCTATCGGTTGAGGTTGTATTGTGGGAAACCCTAAATTTTAGAAACAAATAAAATTAGACACAAACCATAACCAGCAATTCACCACACCAAAAACCCTAAAATTCCAAAACCCACAAAATTAGACACAAACCCATGAAAATCCAACATAATTAAATACCAATTTCAATATCCAGATTTCGATTTAACCAAATTCTCAAAAAAATAGAATTAACCTCAATTAAAAATTCATTAACAAATCAAGCAAACTCCTAAATTATAACAAAACTCTAATATGAAAATTAAATATTTTTAATATACCTTTCCCTTAGAGATAAGCACTCTATAAATCCCCAACAAATGAGAACACCCACAAAACAAACGACCCACCAAATCTCACCAATGTTAGCAACCGACCAACTTCAAAACCCACAAACTGCATGTTATTATTTTGACCAAGAAACACTGTAACTGCTGAAGATCGATTATGTATATCAAGAGAGTAAAACAAAATAGGATCAACTTGGCTATCATAATCGGAGTTCCCATACTCCTTCTCACAGCTTGGATCTTGGTAAATCAATGGCGTGAATGAAAGAGGTAAGAAAGGAGATAATGGGGCGGTGGATAAAATAGAGGAAGATACGTAGATTATGATGTATTTACAATGGTGTGAATGAAAGTGGATAGAGGAGAGGAAGACACGTAGCCTATGAAGTATTAATGCTTTTACCGGGTCGGGTCAAAACATCCAAGGAAACATTTAATGGCAATGCATTAATATGCCTCGGGGGAACGATCTTCCCTTTTAATATAAAAGGTATAATTTACCCGCTAGATTTCAATTTTTATGCAAGATCATTTGCATAAGCGACGTCAAGTAAAAACGAAAGAAGATTCTAGAACAACGTAACTCCAATAATCCACGTGACAACTAATCGATATTATTCATCTAAAACTTATTTTTACTTGTTTTAATTAAATATACATGAAGTAAATATAAGCATGTGAACTGAAATGTTTTGGCTCGGTTGGTACCTATTTTTGACATACTTATTGGTTCAATGAAGAGATTTTGTGGATAAAAGGTCAAGGGTTCGAGTTTCGGCTCCTGTCTATTACAGTTGGTGCTCCACTGGGCCAGGAGAGTTGTCGGAGCTATTCATTGTGGGAGGATAATGGTTGGTGTTAAAAGACACTCGAGATCAGGATATTCTTGCCGATTTACATATTTTGTGGAAATAAAAGTGAGTATCATAAGCACGTTGAGAGAAACTGTGTTTGGAAATGAAAACATCTCGAGTTTTCCCGACACTTTTTCTTTGAAAGTTGGTATTTTCCCCTTGGATCATTGTATATGTACATATATCCACTAACAGAAGCTAACCAACGTTGACGTTTTATTGTCGTTTTATCGTAACTAAAATTAGCAACAAACAACCACCAAATGACGAAAATGTGCTAGTCCAACTGGAAAAACCAATCACTATGCATGGTCACGAAAGGCCCTGGTTCTCCAATAGTGCGACACATTTAGTTTTTTTGTATTATCTGTAACATCAAATTATATACAATAAATAGTCGATCAAGACGTATTTGTAGTCTTACTCCAGTAGTGCGACATATATTTTTAGTTTTTGTATTATCTGCAACATCTAAATTATATACAATAAATAGCCGATCAAGACGTATTTGTAGTCTTACTCCAGTAGTGCGACATATATTTTTTGTTTTTTGTATTTCGTTGGGTTGATCTTGACGGCTCCTACGTGTCGTTCATCCTTATTCCCGAGCGTAGAAGCGTGCTACAAACATAAAAGAACGGTTAGAAAGAGTCCCGAGGCCGGAGCTTCAAAACCATCCTCCAACGGTTAAGTCAGTGCTCTAGTTGAGAGAGTATGCATAATATAATGTAAGCATGAAAGGTTGTGCCTTCCGGTAGGAAGGACTGGTGATGAAGGGTCCATGATGAAGGACCCAGCATGGAGGGTCGTACCCTCCTGCAGAGGACGACAGTAGAGAGAGAAAGTAGAGAGTGGCGGGTGGTGAAGTGTGTGTTTAACCACCAAGGGTGATTATATTTATAATACCTTAGTTATTGTAGCTGACGTCATTCATAAGGAACGATCCCTTAATACCAGGGTAGTAGGTGCACGTGGGTGTATGGTTATTACCTGGTGGATAGTGCGACGCGCCGTCCCTCCGGTGTCCTCCGGCTTGGGTCTTCGTCCAGACCTTCCGTCAAACCTTTCATCCACGCCTTCCGTCCAGACCTTTCATCCAGGCCTTCCGTCCACCCTTTCATCCAGGCCTTCTGTTCAGACCTTTCATCCAGGCCTTCCGTCCAAACCTTTCATCCAGGCCTTCCGTCCACCCTTTCATCCAGGCCTTCCGTCTAGACCTTTCATCCAGGCCTTCTGTCTAGACCTTTCATCCAGGCCTTTCATCCAACAACCAACTTAGAGCGGCCTATCAAGTGGCCCATAAGTAGATGCTATGTTAGACGGATTGGGTCTACCAGACCATATACGTCAACATGTCCCCCCAATATAGTATTGTTGGCATATAGTCAATGATGCTATACTTAAAGTTTGTCTGCCAGTCGTACGAAGCATTTAAGTATTGACCTTGTATCCCCTATCGAACGCCTCGACCTTGCAGCTTGGTGATCAGTCATACCTAGTCAAATTTCCAGCACCACTAAAGAAGGAATACCGAATAGCCCATAAGTTGGTGCTCCTTTAGACAAATCAGTTCCATCGGACCATATACGTCAACAACTATATACAATAAATATTCGATCAAGACACTCCAATACTCCAATAGTAAAGGATGTGTACCCAGACGTTTGTTTTAGTTAGTGTCTCACCCGGGTTCAAATCCTAGGTTTGTCCTTTTTAATGTTTTTTTCTTTTCTAACCATGTAATTAAAAAATTAATAAATTCGTTGTGCAGCAATTTATATGATAGAAAAATGGTTGTTATGTTTATTTGTGCGTCTAAGAGCACCATGTACGAGGTGATTTTTTTCCTCGCGTCAACGTATAAAGCGACCCTATAACGGGAGAGCCACACCAGACCTAGCAACATAGGTAGTCGCGCCGAAACTAACATCTGACTTGTATGTTCTTTTTCCTAATGTATGCAACGGTTACAAAAAAAGAGTCGTTGGACTCTAAAACTAGCCGTTTTTTCAAAACAAAACCTCATTTTTTCAATTTTTTACCTTTTAAAAATCCAATAAATATCGTTTAAATCTTCTAATTCTTACACACTTCTATATACACATTTCAACAATACATCTCTTTTATTACTTTGAAAAAACGCTACGGTGATCATTAGGATCCTTACTTTCGAGACAATGCAGAAGGGTATTATCGGTATTTCCAAGCTTATGAACAATTTCAAGCTACGGGTAATTAAGAAGTCGAGAGTTTAGGTCAATCAAACTAGGACAAATATACACTTGAACGAGAGCTTGTGGAAAAACGGCTTTTGGGTGATTAATTTGACGACGAAAACAATCCAAAATATCCGGAGAGGAATTTTAGTCGAAAGTATCGTATGCGTTTAAAACTTTATTAATAAATAGTCAATGATATTACCGATTACAATGATGAACCTTTTCCCAAATACTTCCTTTCTTTGAAACAACGGCCAGATGCTTCGGGTCGCTTAAGCATTAGTCCTATCAGGAAATGCACATCGGGCGTATGCAATTGGCATACGGCATATCATCTGATGCATTTGACGAGTACTTGCCAATTGATGAACATTGTTCACATGATTTTACAAAACTTCACTAAATGCATATACATTTTATACATAGAGGAATTTTTAAGAATACCCGATTTCAATGACATCCAGCATATATATGCATTGCACGAAGAAAAACATTAACTCTCGAGAATGCTCGGAAGCATTGATGTATGCATTAGGAATGGATAAAATGTCTCAAGGTATTACACGGGCAATTCAAAAGGCGTCATCATAAATACCCGACAGTTATGTTTGAAGTCGTTGCATCATATGATTTGTGGATTTGGCATGCATATTTTGGTGTTACGGGGTGCAAATAACGACCTCAATGTTCTACATAGTTCATACTTATTTGATGACCTTCTTAACGATATAGCTTCGGAAGCTCCGTTTGTGGTAAATGGAAAAACCTGTGAAAAAGGTTACTATTTAGCGGATGGAATTTATCCTCAATGGTCTATTTTTGTCAAAATGTTTTTCATTGCAAGGAATGACTAAACAATGAAGTTTAAAAGAGTTCAAGAAAGTACAAGAAAAGATATTGAACGAGCTTTCGAAGTCTTAAAAGGTTGTTGGGGAATTTTACAACCCGGACGTGCTTACCAAGTTAACACACTACGAAGAATCATGTTTGTTGCAACATATTACATAGCATGATATTGAAAGATCAAGAATTCGTAGTTAGTGAATTTAACGAATTGTACATTTTTCTACAACCGAATTTGCAACGTACGAGTTAGTGAATTTAACGACTTGTACGTTTCTCTACAACCGAATTTGCAACGTACTAGGGTTGAAAGATGCGACATACATCAAAGAAAAAACAAAGAACTTCGAGATACGAAAGTGCACAACGACCTTCAACATGATATCGTGGAGCATCTATGGAACCTTAATCACTAAATTGTATTTTTTTTTCAATGCACCGTTTTTAATATATCGTTATTTTATGTCTTTTTTTATTTTATGTCTTCTTTTATTAAATGGATTTTACTTTTAGTTTAATGTGTTATTTTATGTTAATAAATAAACAAAATTTAAATATTGTGGAATCGAAATGTGTCCTATAACTTGAATTATGGAAAGAGGATGTTGTTGTGATGAGCTACACGTTTTGAGTTATAGGGTAAAAGTGCTAAGGTGCCAACACTTTTTGTTAAACCGGAAACCCTATAGCTTTTGCACACATTATGCTCTAATGATGTGAGCAAGGCTGTTAAGATCGAGATCCTACGTAAGATCGTTTTTGTCTATGCAAGATCGAGATCGTAAGATCCCACCGAAGTGTCTTGTCTTGCTATTAGACATGAGCTGATCATAACGTTATACAGTTATACATATCCATTGAATATCAAACAGGAATTCATAAGATAGTGTAGAAAAAATTTGACGTTTAAACATCATGATAATAAATTTAGTGAAATACTTTTAATTTGTTTAAGTTTTCACAGCTAAATAAACAATTTAGGGAGAACGAAAAAAGAAGACATGACACGTAAACATGCCAAAAATCTAAAACATAAAAGGTTAAAATATTTCAAATGTTTCGGTAACTTCATTTCCCACAACCAAATAAAATTTCTATTCTTTTTTAGAGTATTCATCACGGCTAAATATAGTAGCAACATATACATCTTGTAAAAGACTTTAGACTGAAATATAATAGTATAGAGTAATTTAGTAGCAAGGAAGAAAAAATACAAGTCTTATAACGTTTTGGCATAAAACAATAAGATAACTCGTCAAATTAGTAAGATCGGATCGAGATCCAATCCTACGATCTTACGTTCGATCCCACGATCTTACTTACGATCCTACCTCACATACGATCTTAGAACGATCTAACACGATTTTAGCTAGTGAGCACCTAAGATCGTACGATCTTACAAGTTTACTCGCGATCTTAACAGCCTTAGATGTGAGTATTTGATTTAGAAAAGAGTTGTGTTATACGTCCCCTCTCATCAACCCCTTGATACTTTATTACTCTTTTATGCTTTTATACTTTTATATATAATTTCTCCTAACCTGATGAAAAATACACCACTGCATGTTATTTTTAGAGCAAACTAACAAAAATAATAACAAAAGAAAATAAGAACAAACATAAAAATAGGGGGTACGGATAAGTTTACCCTTTCAAGAAATGTTTATAAGGCTGGATGGAGTGGTGTTTACAAACTCATTATCCACCTCAGCGTCACCTCAACTTTCTCTCTTTCCTCTCACTTCAACTCACTCTATTAGTCAATATGTTTGATTGGCTTCCTTCCAATATTAGTTTATTTATATTTGGATCATTTGTCAATCATGAGTTGTCATAGTTATCTTGGGCTCAAGCTCGTCCCCTTTGTAATCTATATATACTTTGTATTTTGGTGAGAAATAATCAAGGAAATCAATTAGCCTTCCGGGGTTTTCAATCTTCCAACAAGGTATCATGAGCAGGTTATATCCGGGACCTAGTCGGCCATCATGAGCCGTTGCCTCAATACCACCCCGTCAAACCCTATAAATCACCATTCTTAAAATATAGTTGTCGGCCATCATGAGCCGCTTCTATCCTCTCTAAAAAGAATCAAATCTCTCTATCTTCATTCTCAAAACCTAACTGTCGGCCGTCATGAGCCGCTTCTATCCTCTCCAAAAAGAATCAAATCTCTCTATCTTCATTTTCAAAACCTAACTGTCGACCGTCATCAGCCGCTTCTATCATCTCCGAAAAGAATCAAATCTCTCACTATTATCAAAACCCTAGCTGTCAGCCATCATGAGCCGCAACTAAATTCCCTATAAAAACCTTATTTTTCTGTTGTCATCTATTTTAAATTTGGTTCGCTATGAAAAAAAACAAACCAAAACAATTTACAAAAAATATTAACTCTTGTTTCTATCTGCTTTCATTCGTGCTTTTCAAATCTCTTTCATTATTATTTTTTTCTCCTTTTATTTAGTTTACCTCAGCAAAAAAAGACAATATCATCTTGCTGGGACTTTTTATCCGCTTCGTGGGTTGCTGCAATTGCTTTCAAGTCATGGATCATTAAGATTTGGCTCCGCTCTCGCTTGCTTAAAGACGTCCTCATCAACAAAGTTAGTTTCATCAATAAAACAAGTAATATCTTTCAGTCTCGAGCTTTCATGAATTGTTGATATCTTCACCAAGAGACTGCCTTCAGTTTTGTTTGAAGATTTTTGATCCAGTTTGAGCGTCTGCCCTCCTCCCGCTCGAACTGCGAAGGCGTATTAGTCAATATGTTTGATTGGCTTCCTTCCAATATTAGTTTATTTATATTTGGATGATTTGTTAATCATGAGTGTCATAGTTATCTTGATTTTTCAATCATGAGTTGTCATAGTTATTTTGGGCTCAAGCTCATCCCCTTTGTAATCTATATATACTTTGTATTTTGGTGAGAAATAATCAAGGAAATCAATTAGCCTTCCGGGGTTTTATCATCTTACATCTTGGTATCATGGGCAGGTTATATCCGGGACCTAGTCCGGCCACCATGAGCCGTTTGCATCATTACCAACCCCGTCAAACCTAATAAATCAACATCTTAAAATATATGTTTGTCGCCAGCATGAGCCGCTTCTATAATCTACAAAAGAATCAAATATCTTATCTTCATTCTCAAAACTAACTCTTTCGGCCGTCATGAGCCGCTTCTATCACTCTCATAAAGAATAAAATATCTCTATCTTCATTTAAAACCTTATTGTCGCTCCGCAGCTCATCAATGCCGCTTCTATCATATCCGAAAAAAGATATCAAATTCTCATATTATCATAAACCCTTAGTGTCGGCCATAATGAAGCCGCAACTATATTTTTTTTCTTTTCATCATACTAAAAAACCTTATTTTTTTGTTGTCATCTATTTTGAATTTAGTTCGCTGTGAAAAAAAAACAAACTAAAACAATTCACAAAAAATATCAACTCTTGTTGCTTTTTGCTTTCATTCGTGCTTTTCAAATCTCTTTTATTATTATATTTTTCTCCTTTCATTTAGTTTACATCTGACTAAAAACAAAGACAATATCATTTGCTGAGGACTTTTTTTCCGCTTCGTAAGTTGCTGCAATTGCTTTCAAGTCATGGATCATGAAGATTTGGCTCCGCTCTCACTTGCTTAAAGACGTCCCCATCAACAAAGTTAGTTTCATCAATAAAACAAGTAATCTGTTTCAGTCTCGAGCTTTCGTAAATTGTTGATATCTTCACCAAAGGACTGGCTTCCGTTTTGTTTGAAGATTTTCGATTCAGTTTGAGCATCCGCCCTCCTCCCGCTCGAACTGCGGGGGCGTATTAGTCAATATGTTTGATTGGCTTCCTTTCAATATTAGTTTATTTATATTTTGATGATTTTTTAATCTTGAGTGTCATAGTTATCTTGATTTGTCAATCATGAGTTGTTATAGTTATCTTGGGCTCAAGCTCATCCCACTACAAGAATTCAAGCGAATAGCCACAGGCATAATTTGTGGGTAAAAGCCATATTTTCATGGGTAACTGGGTTATACCCACGGACTACCCACGACCATAGAAAGATGAGAAAACCTCCGAGGCTAATTGTATACCCACGCCATTTAAACTTTGTGGGTAAATTTACCCACATCAATTTAGGTGGGCGATTGAGTTGCATTCGTGGGTTAGTTTTATGGGATTTCTTTAACTCACCATGAGAATACCCATAGATTAACCCGTGGGTAATTTCTGTGTAACATTTCCCACAAAGTTATCTTCTCTGTAAAAGTCAACACATAATATAAACAGAAGTTTCCCATAACAATACGTGGGTAACTTCCCACCTATTTGTCATGTGTAAGAAAAGTCAACACATAATATAAACAGAAGTTTCCCATAACAATACGTGGGTAACTTCCCACCTATTTGTCATGTGTAAGATTCATGGGGTAACAGTAACATATTTTTTCGTAACAATTCGTGAGTAAATTTTTGACTAAATTAACAAAGATTTTATGGGTAAACCGTGGCTACACATTCACATTAAAGAACGAATACTTCATGGGTAAATACAAAAGGTCTCAAATAACAGAAAACATGCCATTATAAAAAGATCATTCAAACATAGATATCAAGTCTCCTAATTGAAAACAAAGGTCATCATAAAGATGTCTACATTCTTGATATGTGAATAATAATCAACTCTTTTTGACCCAACACCATAAACATTTCTTCTCTTTGCACCACCTGCCTATCTCTAGATAAAGTGTTGATTTATCAACCCGAGCTTTTGTAGATCCTCCTCCCATAGATCCTCCTTCTGTAGATGTTGAATTAATCCCCTTATCTTGCCTTAGACGCGGCATGTTCTCCTATAAATGTGTACACGTATTCATGAGTAACTATAAGATTAACAACAATAACTAAAAAATTAACAACAGTTTTTTATAGTCTAAAATTAAGGACTTACATCGATTGTTTTTGACCTCTCATTAATACTGTAAACGTTTGCTTGTCATGACCTTTGGTATGAGTATGCAAAAATAGCTCAAATTCGGTAGGTTGACGCTTGAATATAGATTCTTACATCAGTTTAAAAAAAGAGATAAACAAATACGTTGGAATACAAGAACCGAGTATTTGACAGAAAAATGAAAAAAAAGATATAACAGTAAGGTTATATATCACAGGTGCAAGCTAGTAATACAGGATGTGAAAACACATGAGAACGATCCTAGTATTTTGTTACTGCAGCTTGAGGTGGTATATTTTTCTCAAATGTAATAGAAATTTTTGATTTTTTTTGTTCTCGTGTAGATTATGTTAATATATGCAGGCGCTTGGCACTACTGATGCTTTCAGTTGCGTAGAAATAGACATAGTTGCATCTAAAGTGCAAAGGGTAAAAGAGTGGAAACACAGAGGCTAGACCATTATTAGAATAACGTTGGTGATGATAGTATGCTACTTGATGGTTTATCTCAGGTATAGGTACAGTGTTCAATTTTCTATAGGGACTGTTCTCCACATGTCCAAAATAAAACATCTGTTAGAGTTCATTACAGGCTTGGTCAAGGGCCACATTTAAACCAGCCCAGCCATATTCCAAAGACTACTACAACAGAAAAACTCGGTTCACCTTTTCAACAACAACAACCAACCTCCAAGACCCAAAACCCCATTATCTTCATCACAGGGAGCTAAAGATACAAGGGAATAGATGAATGATAACCTTCAAGAGGACAACAAGAACAATTTAATTCTATTTGGATCAGCTGCCTCAGTAGACAACATAGATCCTACAAAAAAGCGCAGGGTGGAAAGGTCACAAAAAACGGCAGAAGCAAAGGGGACATGCAGTCTCTTCAGAAGCGATGTGAAATTCTTGAAAAGAAAGTGTGTCACTTAAACTTAACCTGGCTTGCATGAATAGGATGGTTTCAGAACAGACTGAAGAACTCCTTAAACAAACAGAACGAGGAGAAGAGAGATGAAAAAGAATGCCTTTTAGAAGAATCGAGAGGATTTAATGTGAACGAGATAAGATGAGAATACTTCTATTATTAAATGTATAATGATAGTTAATAATATACTTACAAGATTTTTTGCATGCTCATGATATGAGATTGACCCTTCAGTGTGAGTTGAGGAACCTTACCTTTTAGGCGATTTTGTGTATTTTTTTCTTGGATCTCCTTTTGTGTTCTCAAATAAGATATGAAATTCGTTCATGCGCCATCACTCATGAATATAGGTTTCACATTTTTACCTTTAATGTCTCTTAAGAAATCTGCATAGCGTCCGGAAGCTTTTGCATCCCATGCTTCCCTCATGCTTGTCTCGGTTTCAGGGTCCCATACAATATGTTTCTACTCCAAATTTAAAAAATTAGTATTTATTAATGAAATATAAATCTCATCAAATAATTAATATCTAAAACAATACCTTGAATTCTTCGAAATAGAAGTTTTTTGTAGGTTAAGATACCTTTGTCCAAGTGTACCCTGCATCATCAATTCTTTCTTTGAATATCTTGGTAATCTCTCGCGAACCACTCACTTGATTTGTCTAATCTGTTACAATGATGAAAAATGGAATGAAGTAACACAAAAGAAGTGTCGAGATGGTCAAATAATATATATTTACAGTAGTTACAATCCATTCACAACTCACACTTTTTTCCTTCCATTTGATGGATTATCTAAGTTGTCAATGGCATTTTCAGGGGACATTTCATTGGGATCGTCATTGATAGTTGAGTTATTAGAGATATCATTTACCTGCCTTCACTAGCATGAGACCTACTCCCCATTGCTCCAAGCCTTTGCCTTCGTCTAGCCATATCTACAAGGAAAATGTTTTCAAGCACAAGGGGAAAAAGTAATGAGGATAGTAGAACAAACATCTAGAAAATGAATCATCATTCAGTATTAGTATTAAAAAGTAACGAAGATGGTAATCTAGAAAAATAGGCTGCAAATCTTATATAGAGAAGCGGAAGAAATAAAGCATTCTATCCATTATTTTTGGGACCAAACTGCAGATGTGCAATTAATATATGACAGATGGGACAATTCATCAACCTCAAAAGCAAAAGCAAATGCATACAATTGACAAAAAGATAACTATGAGGGACAAAATATTTTAGTATACCACAGAATATTAAAAGCCGAGATGGAATAGTGAAAACTAGCATTCAAGCGCTGATCACACATGAGAGAATAAGGAAATCAAGTAGAGAATTAATTGTTGCTAAAAATATTGAGTGGAAACATGGTTCGAAGTTTTGGTCACATGAACAATGGAGACAACTTCAGCATGGTGTAAATGAACATGGCGTTGTTGTTATGCTTAATACTAGTTCTTTATTGTTAATGGTTGAAACTCGTCGCAAGTATGGCATTGAGTCACTTGATGGGCAGTCCAATCGTTATTTTGGCAGGATGTTTATAAGGCTAGCTAATTGATGACAAAGGGTTAAGGAAGGTCGTCCAGTTGATTACACTGGTGTTTGGTTCAAAGTTAATTAGTGTAAAAAAGAGAAAGGTATATCACTAAAATCTCATTTATTGTTAAACTATAGAGTATATAAGTTGTATTATCAATGTGAGTCCATTTAAGTTGTCACATAGCTGTGAACAAGAATAAGTTGTTAAAAACAGCCAAAATACATACAACTACATATCTATATGCAACCCATTGCAATTTGCAAAGAACATCAGAACAGTTTCGTTGTGATGGGAAGTCAACATAATACTGCATTTCTTGTAAAAGGATGCCTATTTGGTTATCTCATAGAAAATTAAATTGCATTTGTAGATAAAGTTAATCAAGTCAAGCTTAATCAAGGTTCAAAGATATAGAGTGTCCATATTAATTTTTTTAAGATAATACGCATGAGGAAGATTTTTTTTTCTCTAATGCATTTTAGAACTTTTTGGATATATTTAAAACATGTGTTTAACTTTGTTCCATACTGGAAATAGATTAAAACGAAAGTGGGTAGAAATAGTAGAGGTGGCAAAACGGGCTGGTCGGGCGGGTTTGGGTAACGGGTCAAACAAACAAACATAAATCTTGGATCAAAGGCCTCGGATTTAAAACAGGTTTGGGTCACGCGAGGTTTGAGTCAAAATGAGCGGCCTTGAAATTTGGATCATGCAGGGGTCACACTTGAATGACACTCGTGCGACTAACAAATAATACGAAGTATTAGTTAACCACTTAACCGTTTTGTATAATTCTATTCATTCATTCATTTACCCCCACAATTAATGGTAAACACAATCGAATATGTGGTTCATTTACCCACACAATTACAGGTACCAATGCTAATTCAAAGAACCTAGGTTACTAACACAAAATTGAATAGTAAAATTAACCTAATTAACTATAATCATGCAATCAAACTCAATGAACCAAGCAATCTAACATTAAATTAAACAAATTAGCACAAATTATAAACTAAAATAGTGAATGGTGTATGAACATACCTTCTCCTAGAGCTTCCTGAAATTTTATTCTATCTCATAAACCGCAAGATAAACCTTTTGTGAGTCTGCTGCTCCACGATCCCCACATATTTAGGGGCACCAAATAGTTTTACATAAGGCCGCCAAAAAAATTCACTTAACGCAACCATGGTCAATAACTGTATTCTTTTGAAATGTTCAAAGATAAGGGTATGGAGTATTTTGAAAATATAAATTATCTTAGTTTTATTATTATTAAAACTATTATTATTAAGGGCAAATTGCATAAAAATGTATTAAACTTATATTTAATTTCAATTTAATATACTCAACTTTTTTTTCTCAATTTAATTTTTTTTGTTGCAAATGAACACGATTAAGAGGTTCCAGGTCACCATCAAGTTACCTTTTCTCCAACATGATTTTCCGGTAACCTAGCATTCAGACGACTCACCACCACCTCCAAATCGATCAATACCGGCACCACCCAAAGCGATTTCGACCGATTTTGTCCGTTTTAGACCGATTTCGTCCGTTTTTGACCGATTTCGACTGTTTTCGAACGATTTCGACCGTTTTCGATCGATTTCGACCGCTTTCGACCGATTTGGACCTTTCTGAATGTTTTAGACCGTTTTCGATCGATTTCGACTGTTTTAGTCCGTTTTAGACCGATTTCGACAGTTTTCGACCGATTTCAACTGATTTTGACCGATTTTCACCGATTTCCATCGTTTTCGATCATTTTCGACGGATTTCGACCGATTTCAAGTGTTTTCGACCATTTTCAACCGATTTCGACAGTTTTGGGCCTATTTCGACCGTTTTCGACGTTTTCCGACGTTTTCAATCGATTTCCACCTTTTTCGTCTGATTTCGACCGTTTTTGACCGATTTCGATTGTTTTCAACCGATTTCAACCGATTTCGACCGTTTTCGACCGTTTTTGTTCGTTTTGTACATTTTTCTACGCTTAAATATGTTTTTGAAAGTTTTTTAAAGTTTTATCCGTTTTTATACGTTTTAGTACTTTTTATAATAATGTAAAAAGCGTATGAAGACGTATAAAATCATACAAAATGTACAAAAACGAAAGCAACGTAGGAAAACGAAGAAGGACGTAAACGAACAAATCGTACAAAAATAGACGAAAACATACAAAAACGTTTCACAGCGTTTAAAAACGGACAAAAACGTTCAAACAAGCTTGACAACGTAGGAAAACAAATGAAAAATGTCGAAAACGCACAAAAACAGAAGAAATCGGCCGAAAAGGTTCCAAAACAGTTGAAACGATCGAAAACGGACGTAAAGGTTCAAAAACAATCGAAATCGGTCAAAAATGATTGAAATCGGTTGAAATCAGTTGAAAATGGTCGAAAATGGTTGAAATCGGTCAAAATCGATCAAAATCGGTTAAATCAGTCAAAAACGGACTAAAACGGTCTAAATCGGTCGAAACCACTCTAAAACGTTCAAAAACGGTCCAAATTGGTCGAAATTGATAAACGGACTAAAACGATCGAAATCGGTCGAAAATGGTCTAAAACGTTCAAAAACGCTCCAAATCGATCAAAATTGGTCGAAAACGGTCGAAATCAGTCGAAAACGGACGAAAACGGTCGAAATCGATCGAAAACGGTCGAAATCGTTCGAAAACGGTCGAAATCGGTTGAAATCGACGAAATCGGTCAAAATCGGTCGAAAATGGTGGTGGTTGTGGCTTGCCAAAGGTGGTAGTGGTGGAGGTCGCCAGCTGGAAAATCATGTTGGAGAAGAAGATAACTTGATGGTGACCTGGTAACCTCCTAATTGTCTTCATTTGCAACCAAAAAAAAGTTGAGTACATTAAATTGAGAAAAAAAAGTTTAGTACATTAAATTGAAATTGAGTATAAGTTTAGTACACTTTTATGCAATTTGCCCTATTATTAATGATATTATTATCAATTTCAATAAACCAAAACTTTTAAGACTTTTTGTTTTATTTAAACATCTTTTATATCATTTTATAAAAACACTATTTTTGATCTTTGGTTCAACTAATCTACGGGATTTGAACTCAATCGGGTAAAAGCCCATTTGTTTTCAAAAGTTACTAAAATACTCATACGTATAAAGAATACACACCCAAATCCATAGTTATGTCGAGCTAGATATGGCTTAAGCTCGACTTTGAGACGTTATGCATAACTCGACCTCGATGAATTTTCATGGCGGGAGCTCGACCTCGGCTTTAAGATATTTTGTATAACTTGGCCTCGATGGCTTTTCATGACGACATCCAAGCTAGGTTATCAAGATCGCGATCTTATTTAGGATCATTTTTGTCTCCGTAAGATCGGGATTGTAAGATCTAATCGGGATCCTAAAATCGTACAAAAAATTGAATTAATTTTAGTAGCAGTTGTAGTGTTATATCGTGATAGTATAAATAATTCAATGAATAAATTACTTCGTGTTTCAGTTATTAGACAAACAATTTGTGGAGAAAAATCATGACACTAGTTATATTGGGCCATGTATACACATAAAATTGGGTAAAAATTTAGAAAATGTGCTTATTTTTTTCTCAAAAGTTTGTATTTAATGATAAAAATTAGGCTTTAGAGTAGAATCGGGATCGATAGCGATCCTACGATCTTACTAGCAATCCCACGATCTTATTTTGATCATATGCTATCTTCGATCCTAATTCGGTCCTGCAATATTTTCCAAATGTGGATCATAGGATCGTACAATGAAAATCGTGATCTTGATAACTATGACGGGAACAACCCAATCGCTAAAATTATATTTTGCTCGAGTAAGGCTCAAGCTCATCCCCTTTGTAATCTATATATACTTTGTATTTTGGTGAGAAATAATCAAGAAAATCAATTAGCCTTCTGGGGTTTTCTATCTTCCAACACACTCACACTCAACATTCAACCGTAATGGTGAAAACTAACTCACTGTTCATACCCATTTTTTTATTTAAATACTTTTATTCATAAACTAAAAACGTAAATATCAACATAAACGTGAATGTTTGAAATTAATAAAAACGTAAGACGTACTAAATTAAAAACTTTTATTCATGCATTAAAAATAATACATAGATAACTAAAAACTTAAACGTACAAAATTAAAAATGATACATATATAAATAAAAACTTAAATGTACTAAAAAAACGTAAACTAATATGGCAAATTATACTTCGCCTTGATCTCCGCCGTTAGTGCTTCCATATGATTCAGTACAACCCCAGTTAAGTGATCGTATGGCTGCATATAGAACCTCATGTCTTCTTGACGTTGTCTATAGTCCTGAATTGCCAACTCTCGTTCACGACATTCCACATCCATCCTTTTGATCTTTAAAAAGGCTTTGCGTTCTTCTTTCTGCATTTCGATGGCACGTTCGTTGTGCGTTGCCATCTCGGATACCATCAACCTAGCCAATGCTTCGTCATTCATACTTGACGATCCTGATGCTCTCGGCCCTTTATTCTTCACAGAACCTTTTGCTTTGTCCATGCCAATTGGTCATCGAATTTCCTGCACCTCATCTTCCTCGTCGCCGTCAACATCAACATTCATATTAATACTAGCTTCCCCAGAATCTGTGTTGAACGAACTAGACTCAAATGTCTTGTATCTCTTGCCGCCACCTTCCCGGTGTCACACCCCCAAAATATCACAGTGGAAACGTAACTAGGGGCGAGTGACTTCAAAGCATCATCACACATAGTAATAAAAAACGACCTCTATATGAGTCGTTTTGAAAAGTGATCATTTGAATTTAACAAAGCGAAATAAGATTTCAACCGAGTACATTACAATGCTTAACCTAATAGTATTAGTAGTTCAAAAGTCACACAAATGATCAACGTTATGCAGGAAAAGACTTCGTGAATGTGACACCATAAGAAAGCCATGAAAATCAAGCACCTGAGAAATACATTGCTAAAAGTGTCAACAATAAAGTTGGTGAGTTCATAGGTTTGTAAAACTGTAAATGTGAATCACAAGATTTTAAAGCGTGTATGGCAATATAATAAATAAAAGCCACACAAAATGCGTTTACTACTGTCTAAGCTCATGAAACCGAAGCGTTAACCGTAATCAAGAATAAGAGCTCATGCGGGTGCCTAACCTGGGACACCCGTAAAGTATCTCAAATGAAATTGCGCCCGTTTGACATGTACTCTGTCAAACCTGGCGGGGATGTCAACCCCAATAGATTTATCCATAACATTCGTGCTTACACGAGGTAATTAACGGTTCATGAAAAAGAGAGTACCGTAAGTCATAGGTTAAAGGGTACTTAGACCAATCCGTAAACGAGTAATTTGTACTTGTGTACAAACGTAAAAATAAGCAATGTAATTTCATCCCAAAGTATTTCACAACAAGTATTAAGTAAAGTGGGGCTATGAAATCTCACCTCAAGCAAAAGTAGTAGCGATGTATGCAAAATCAACAAAGGAAAGTCGTCACAAATGATCGGTATGCAACCTATTTAATTATAGGTCGATTTAGAATAATGATAGTGAATATGAAATAATGCACTGTATTTTATATTGTTATATCACCACCTAATAGTTTGCATTTTAGTTAATTTGTCAAAATAATGTTTACGTTAAGTTTATCATTAAATTTTCAAGTATATGCTTTCGTAATATTTTTTAATTGTCCAAAAATTAATTATAGTCTAGTTCGCTTGATTCACTATTTTTATTATTTTTACAACGTCAACTTATATGTAGAGTAACTAGTTTATAAAATAATATTTATAAAGTTTATAAAGCGTATAAATATTATACAAGTGATACTATCTTAATTTCTAAGGTTTTTATAGTCCAAACGGACCCGAAAACACCCGAAATCACTAAAAACAATTCCTAACAACAACATGATTAACTAAAAAGTGTGCAGGAAATTTTATGGTAATTTCAGAAAAATAGTCCAAGTTTGATAGGGATTAACTCCTCTGTTTTACACTTTCAGGCTTCAAAAACTCATGCTTTTTTTATCGAAAAATCATTCCGAGTAAGTTTCTAGTTTATACTTTAGCCGGTTCAGACCCGAAAGGGGTCAAAAATCATGAAAACTGAATCTGCCAGACTTGTTAAGAAAAAGTGTTTTTGCCGGTATTGTTACTAATCTTGTTTTGACCATATCTCCTTCGTTCTATGTCCGTTTTTCGAGTTCTTTATATGCCCAAAATCGTGTTTAAGTGTACTAACATATTTTTATGGTTTTAACTTGTTAATATTTTCCTATCTCTACTATTAAAGTCGGTTGTTAAAGGGGGCGAGGGTTTATATACCTTCCAAAATCTATAATTTAACCTCTTTTTTACACGACGAAGCCTTCTAACCTAATCACCTCAACAACTTTCACAATCAACATATCCAAACTAACCTAATCCCCTCCAAATCTCTACAACATAATGAATAAAACATGATAATAACTTATAAAACTAAATAAGCTAGATTATGAACAATTAATTTAACAACATGCTAAATAAATTAACAAGTACTTATTTCATACCAAAATAAATATTTCTAGATGTTCATTCATGTATATAATTTATTTTACACCTCTTGCAAATAATTATATATGTAAATATTGTTCTTGATTTCTTTGTAAACCTTTATAAAAATTTATTAGTTGGTGATATAACTTTATAATCAAAATGTTCATGTACAAATAAAAATAATGAAAGTATGGAAACATGTATAATCATAATCAAGATGTATAAAAATCAAAAGAGTAGATAATGTATGCTTACAAAGATGATGAACACAAATAAAACCATAGGCTTTGATTTAACCCAAAACTTATAAAACCTAACTTGAAATAGATGAAACCCTAGCTAAATCTTGAAACTCAAATCTTGAAAACACCTTATAAATGAAGCTTGAACACCCTTGTATGCTAAAAATATCAAGAAAATGGAAGAAAATGGAACCCTTTTTTTGTTTTTGGGTCGTGGCTTAGCAAAGAGAGATTTGTTTGTTCTTGGTGAATGAAATGAGGATACAAGTGAAGTGTTTCTTATATAAAAGTGGTTAACTAGCTTGGTAAAATATCTAGAAGACAAGAAAACATAATCAAGAAAGAAGTAGGGGGATGGCGTGTAAGTGATTAGAGAGGTGGAGGGTGTGGGCTTGTAAGAGATTAGATAGAGTTGGTGTTGATTTGCATACTAGCTAGATCATGAGAAGATTTGAAGATATTTTGGTATATTGTATAAACTAGGAAATTGTATATTGCTTTGTGTATGTATGGAGTGACCGGTTGGGTTGTTATTAGGGGGAGGTAAATGTTTAATTTTTGCTAAGGTATAAATATTGTGGTATTGGTAAATGTGGTATATTTTACATGCATGCATAAAAGTTCATAGTGCAAAACGTAAGCATTTTACGTAAAGTAAAAAAATAAAATATGAAAAGTTATAAATTACCTTCGTAATAATTATATAACACTTATTTGACGTAAACTTTTATTTGTCTAATGCCGGTTTAATGTTAATAGTTGATTCGGTTTACTCGATTTAACTTAACGGTTATAATTAAAAGTAAACGCGTAAAAGTTCTAAATAAATAGTTTCGAGTTTATTGACGTAGAATGATTTGAAAATTCGGATTGTCACAGTCTCCCCGTGTTAAAATAATTCCGTCCCGAAATTCATTTTGAGTTGTCTTCCGAAGTGGTGTCAGTGAAGAGATGCAGATACTTGCTTCGAAATTGGTCTTCACGTTCCCACGTGAACTCTGGACCTCTTCTAGAGTCCAATCGAACCTTGACTATAGGAATGCGGCTTTCTCCGTTCCTTTTCACTTAGAGCATCAACTATGATATTCATCACTTCAAGGTAATAACTAATTTATACATATGATGGCGTTACCAGTACTAAGTTCTGTGGCATTATGCTGATGTTAAAGTGGTGATTTAGTAAATTCCCTAATGGTGAGCAAACTCGATGGCGAATTGTCCTAGGGCGACTAGTGATGCGTCTCGACTTTTCGGCTTAGGACTTGGCGTAAGATGATGTCGACTTTATGTAGTAAGGTGTTGTAAATGTCTACTTAGTCACTATGATTACTAATTCTGTTTCCCGTGACAAACACGTTTTATGGATACGCACACAAAAATTTTGTTTTTGTTTTTTTTCATTTTTTCAGGGATATTAGTAGAAAATTAATTTTGACAAAAGTTTTAAGGTGACTACTATCAGCATGGCATGGTTCTTCTTAAATTACATATAGGTGATCAGGCTATGTATAACTGAGGATTAACGATGCAATGCTCATTTTTGTCAAATTAACGTGATGTATACAATAGTATTAAAATAGTTTTATAGTGTGACAAAATAATTCATAAGATGGAAACAAGGTAGTTTATGAGATGACAACAAAATGATTTTTGAGATAACCGCAAGATGGTTTATAAGACGATAGTTAAGTAGTTCATGTGATGTAAACAAAATAGTTTCATAAAAAAATGATTCATAAGGTGATACTAACTTGATTTTTGAGATGATTGCAAGGTAGTATATAAGATATCAAGAAAATAGTTTATAAGTTGATTGAAGGACAATTTGTAGAATGATAGTAATTTAGTTTGTAGAATAATAACGATATAGTTTGTATATAGTAAATAAATTTTCAAAACAATAGTTGAATAGTTTATAGGTGATGGTAACTCGGTTTATATAAATAATAGCGAAACCGCTTATAATTGATGGCAAATTAGTTTATGAGGTGGTAGGAAATTAGTTTGTAAAATGGTAGCAAGTTATTTTATATACGATAGTAAATTAGATTATGAAATAATAATGAAATAGTTTATAAGGGATAGTGAAATTTTCATAAGGTTATGGTAAAACAGTTTTCATGCAATAATAAAATAGGTTATTAAGTAATAGCGATATGGTTTATATGATAGTAAGAAATAGTTTATAAGATGGTAATTTACTAGGTGATGGTAAGATAGTTTATTACGGTACTACAACCAGTTTACAAAGTGTTAGTGAAAGGATTTATTATCGATGGTAAAAAAAATTAAGGTGATAGTAAAATAGTTTAAAAATGATAGAAAATGGTTTACGTACTAAAAATAAATTGGTTAATTGGTTGATAAGGTGATAACAAAATGATTTTTTTTAGTATGATAGGGAAATAGTTTATATGTTAGTAAAATAGTTTACAAGATGATGGTTTATCAACCGATAGTAAGATAATTTATTAATGATGGTAAGATAGTTTATTAACGATAGTAGAAATAGTTTGTAAGGCGATTGTAGAATGTTAGTTCATTTGACGACAGTTAGATAATGATTAATGATTAGTTAAATAGCTTATCATGTAGTATTGAAATGGTTTATAAAGTGATTGTAAAAATGTTAAAAGGGTTATAATAGTTTAAGAAGTGGCTTGCATAAATAAATAGAGAGTTAAAGTAAAATCGACGAAGTTTTTACGACACATAAGTTTGATAGATAATTTAAATCATCCACACATACAACGAAATTTAAAGGAAGTACAACACAAATTTCTATAGGAATTACAGTCTAAGAAAGTTCCCGCTTAGGTGTCACTAGGTAATACGAGAAGGTCTCTCCTTAATCATTAACATTATTTGCCACGATGCTAGAGTTTCTGCGAGCTTTTCCTTTCCAGTACTTGTTCACATGGTTTCGACTCTTCCACTTTGGACAATCACTCTTATAATGTCCTAGCTCTCCACACTTATAATAGATACCTTCAACTTTCTGTTTTGCCACTAAGGACCTCCGCTTCGCTCTCTAGTTTGATGACAAACCCGCTTGCAATTGCCACATTTTTTCGTACACGGGCCAGTGTGGTAAAACTTGCACTTGTTACACAATGGTAGATTTCTAGCATAGCCATTCTTGTTGCTTGGCCTGGCAGTGTGTGCTCTAATTACCTTGTGCTCTTTGTTTTGTTGCTGGCTAGATCTTTCACCGTGGTCACCTTCCTACTTCCTCTTATTGCTAGCATTCTCTGCTACCTTGTCTTCCTGCCGTCCGACCCGGTTCATTAAATCGTGAGCCACGCGAGTCTTTGCCTCGTAGATAGCAATAGTCTCAATAACATTAGCCACTTGTTAGGCTACAATCTGTCGATTTCCGCAAAACTCATCCCTTGATTCGTAGTTGTCATTGTTTCCTTAAGATCACAAGGAATATAATATGTAATGAGATTTCATCCAAGGTAAAATCACGACGCGCAATGAGTACAACATATATGTAAAGTGAGACCACGACACGCAGAGGTATAAGATAAAGACAACCATGGCATAAATAAATCAACATCATAAAATAGCCTAATCATAACCAACAATGTAGGTTAACTTAATACATCGTTTTACATGAATAAAAGAGTGCAAGATTTTTATTAACGCTATCGACCGAGTACTACTCAAGTTTAGTAGGATACAATCCAAAGGAAGCTACAAATAACGCTAATATATCTGTCTATGGACCAAGGTGCCTCTCTAGATCCCAGAAGCTAGTCTCTCTGACCTGCGCTTGACTCCGTAGCTCATCCATCTCAAGTCTGTCGGTCACCCAAAACTCTCGTAACTCTCTGACCTTCTGCTCAGCATACTCTGCTTGAATTTGTGACCGTGTGATCATGCCTCTCGCAATCCTGAGTGACTCTTGAGTAACCACATCGTGCTGATCCAATGATCCTACCCTAGTACGAAGGGTCATTATCTCCTGCATGGCAGATGCCAAACTAGCACGCAGGGTCTCTATGTCATCCCCAATTGACTCAACATGCTCTGGTTGTGGTGGTACTGCTGTTGGTGGTGGTGATGGTAATGGTGATAGTGATAGTGATACTGATGGTGGTAATGACTGTGAGGGCGATCTGGGTCTATTACGAGACGAGGGTGGTAAAAGTGATGGTGGTGATGATAATGATGGTATCTCTAATGGAAGTAGTGGATGACAGGTGGATGGTGATGCAGTTCTCCATCGATCCATGGCTGCTCTGTAGCCTAGTGGCATCGAGATCTCTTTTCCTGATCGACTGGCAAAGGCAGGGTTGCAGGTAGGGGTCGGGCAGGTGGTGGTTGAACAACTAATGTCGAAGCAGTCTGGGTGTGGAGTGACTCAGAATTCTCACTCAGATCCTCGTCTGATGAGTCGTCACCAGAATCCAGTGGGTAGTTATACAAAGCCGGTGTATGATCTGGTGATGGTGGTGCGGTCTAACGGGTAAGGTAGTAATTTCGTTGTTAGAATCAGATATGATGACAAATGGAGCAAATACTCTGGCACGCGGTGTGGTAGTAGGAAAAGGTGTGAGACGAGGTGTGGTTATAGTGATGTGACAATCCAGGGTTTTATATAAGTATAGTATATAAGACGAGTGTAGAAATATACGTAAGATAAGGTAAGCACGCATATAAATAATGTAAGCTAATAGTGTAAGCAAGTAGTGTATGCACATGAAAAGTTTTATGTGATACAATGTTTGTAAAACGGTTATAGTCCAGGTAAATATATATGACCTGGTTCTCTATAACCTTGGCATTAGATACCAATCT
>BQNB010044675.1:0-44740 GCA_026074375.1 Tanacetum coccineum | reverse complement strand
TCCTGACTTGTGCAATGGGATCATGAAGTAACGCTCCCGGAAATACATTCCGCTGCGACCCAATTTTGGGGGTGTTACTGGGTGACTATGAGATGTGGAAGCTCAGGATCAAACAGTACTTTCAGGTGCAAGATTATGCTCTATGGGAAGTCATAGAGTATGGCAATTCTTTCAAGCCAGTAGCTAGAACTACAACAAACGCAGATGGTACCTCTACTTCAACTATACCAGGACCAGTTACCACTGAAGAGAAGGCACAGAAGAAAAATGATGTTAAAGCAAGGAGCATGTTGCTGATGGCACTCCCCAATGAACATCAATTGACATTCAATCAATACAAGGATGCCAAAACTTTGTTTGAAGCCATACAAGCAAGATTTGGTGGCAATGAAGCTACTAAGAAGACTCAAAAGACACTTTTGAAGCAGATGTATGAGAACTTCAGTGCTTCAAGCCAAGAGTCACTTGACTCCATTTCAAATAGGCTTCAGAAAATTGTTAGCCAGTTGGCCATCTTAGGTGAAAACATCTCTCAAGAAGATCTAAACTTTAAATTCTTGAGAAGCCTTCCTTCTGAATGGAGCATGCATGTTGTGGTCTGGAGGAATAAACCAGATCTGGGCACAATAAGTTTTGATGATCTCTACAAAAATTTTAAGATTGTTAAACAGGAGGTCAAAAGAAGTGTTACCTCAAGCTCAAATTCAAGTTCACAAAATGTGGCCTTTGTATCAACTCCTAACAGTACCAATGAAGATAATACTGCTAATGTTCAGGATAGTACTGTTAGCACTCATGTTAGCACTGCTAGTACTAAGAATAGTACTGCTAGCCTCAGTAATGCCACAGTCTAGGCTTTTCTGGCTAATTAACCAAATGGGTCTCAGGTTGTTCATGAAGAACTAGACCAAATCCATGAAGATGATCTTAAAGAAATGGATTTAAAGTGGCAATTGGCATTACTAAGTCTAAAAGCAAGAAAGTTTTATCATTGAACTGGTAAGAAGATTATCATCAATGGAAGTGATACTGCTGGTTATGACAAGTCAAAGGTAGAATGCTTCAATAAAGGTAGGTGCTCCAAGGTGACACGTATGAGGTGACAAGTTAATTGTCGTACTCCCATCAACTGGAAGCCTTCAAAACGATGGATTACGAAACAACATATGCGATTCAAAATCATAAGAAGAGTGTTCCAACTCGGAGTCGAATGGTAAAGTAACTAGTATTGGTGTTCGAGAGAGTAAATGAGAAATCAGAAAGTACGCGAAAAATCAGAGTGATCAATATTTATATAACAGACCGATATAAGGTAAATAGTAAGACGTCATATGATAGACGTAAGAGAACGAAATCATAGTCTAGTATTAAATACTCATTATCCATGTAATAGTAGTAGGGATGCAAAAGAGAGCATATAAGTTACCTGGGAGCAAGCGCGTGCGGATATCGGAGAAACAAGGAAAGACTCTATATTTTGAAAAACATGGTCATAGTCTAGGTTTTGAAAACGACCTAGTTCTCTATGACTTCAGCTCTGATACCATCTGTAACACCCCCAAAAATCAGGACAACGCAGCGGAATGGTAACATTGGGGTGCTACTTCAGGGCACAAAACACAAGTCACGGAAAACGACCTCAAAAGAGACGTTTAAATAAATTTCACATTCGTTATATTAAAATCAGAGTTTACAAATTATTTAATGGTACTCAAATTATTAAGCGTTCAAAAATATATCCGCGCGACTCGAATGCTCCCAATGCTCCACTAGCAAAATAGTAACCTGAAAATACATGCTAAAACGTCAACAATAATGTTGGTGAATTCATAGGTTTAAGTAAAAAGCAGTATTGAAATAATTTAAGAAGTATTTCAGAAGAAAAGTAGCGTTACAACATTTAAAAGTGTTATTTCCGAAATCCAAGTAGAGATTTAATAAATCTAGTAATGTTCAGTAGTGGACCACAAGATCGAAGTAAATGGTGGACTAAGTACGTATTCCGAAGTCCAAAACAAGTAATAGCAGACTATGTACGTATTCCATAGTCCAAAATAGGTAAGGTAGACAAGAGAAACACATTCATCATGTCCAACACTTTGTATTATTGCACTAAGCTCATGACCCCGAAGCCTTAACTAGTTTGTGCCCCAAATGTATAGGATGCTTGCCAACAACCTAAAAGTATTCTCAATGTTAAATGCACCATGGTCAACTTGTGACCAGAAATTCCAGGTGGGGATTGTCAGTCCCGATAGATCTATCCACAACACTCGCGCTCACTACAATAGCAATTGACGGTTCATGATATAGTAGGGACTTAATTGGCAATAGTGGTAACTTAGGCAATAATATTCAGGCAGTAATCTGGATAGCATACAGTTTAAAACACTTTGAAAACACTTAGAAAAACACTTGTGTCCAATAGTAAAATAAGCAATGTAATTCACCCCTTAGAGTTTGTAAAACAATTAAGTAGTAAAAAGGGGGCTATGAACTCACCTTGAATACTGATAGTCCAATAATCACAGATAAAATGTCACGCAAAACGTGCGATGCAACCTATTTAAATTAAGGTCGAATAAGTACCGAGTACTTCAATTTATAACATTGAATATAATCTTATAGTTGTTACATCATATTGTTTATAAGATAAACGAGTATGTAAAAGAGTTTGTAACAAGCATGTATCCCCCTCGCGGGTTTATAAAGCATGTAAATAAGTAAAAGCGAGGCTATGAATCTCACAATATCGGTTTTAAGTACTTGAAGTTAATCTGCCAAACCGCTACTAGAAAGAAATGGTAAACCGCTATGAAGAAGAAACACCAAACCGCTACCAAGAAATGAAATTGGCAGAGGTTTGTTTCCCAAATCGCTATGAGAAAAAGTCTTCAAAAACCTGTAAACCGCTACGGATCAAACCGCTATAATTACCAAATCGCTACTAGTAAACCGCTACACTAGAGGACAAACCGCTACTGACAAACCTCTGCCTAATAAGACAAACCGCTGTCAGAAACGACAAACCGCTAGAACAGTGTACGATCTGACAAACCGCCAGAACAGTGTACTTTCCTGACAAACCGCCAGAACAGTAGATCAAACCGCTACGATAAACTCCAAGCAGATTACCAAACCGCTACGTTGAAATACGAACTTTTACACCTTAAAACACCTAAAAATCACCCTTTTGAACGTTTTGACTTGGATTCTTTTGCACAAATGAGTACTAGAAGGCTATAGCAACTACAAAAACATGAATTTTAACACCATAAACGTGAAAATCAATGAAACTCAAGAACAAGAGCTAAGACCTCCTAAAACTCAACTTTTGATCTAAACCAAGCACTAAAACGCACACACAAACGATCTAATCATCCCATGAGCTCTGATACCAATTGTAGGATATTGGAAATCATAACACAATGGAAGATAGATGGATTAGCCAAATCTAGAGAGAGAAAGTAAGAGAAAAGCTTTCTAGAGAGAGAAAGTGTAACATGTAAATGAAATGACTAACCACCTCTTCCAAGGCATGGAAGAGGCTTATATAGTAGCTTACAAAATTAGCCCTTAGGCTATGGTATGGGCTTACATGTTGGGCTTTATAGCCCGGCCCATTACCGAACATTACACATTAAACATTAAACTACGAGCTACGATAAATGATACATTACACGGGGTGACCGAGTCTTTTTTTAATATCTAACAATAAGTGATTTATATCATGCATGTGATGTCGGCAGTAGGGTTATTTATTTATTTATTATTATGTTAAAAAAAGTTATAGTTGTTTTTTTATTTGTTTGGTAATTTGTGCTAAAGTCACAAATCCACATGATTATTATTTGTGTTGGTGATTTGTGCTAAGGTCACAAATCCGAACGATTGTTATTTATGTTCGTGATTTATGCTAAGGTCACAAATCCACACAATCGTGATTTGTGTTGGTGATTTGTGCTAAGGTCGCAAATCCACGCGATCTTATATTGTTGTCCGTGCTATGGTCACGAGCTGGTTTGTTTTTTTATTACTCTAATGTTTTGTTTTGCTTTATTTCTTCTTTTCTAGTTTACTACTCCAGTCTGAGCTTTTACGATTTCGTCGCTCGGACTGCGGAGGAGTATTAGTGGATAATTAGGCCCAAGCCCGGTTTGTGGGTTTTGGGTATTAGGTTCTACCATTATAAATAATGGTCATTGATAAGATTATACCCACGGGGTTTATCATTGTCTAACACTTCCAACTAGATAAATAAATTAATTCATTTCATAATTTAAGATGCACACTTTCTCCCCCTTCATTACATTTAGAACAGTTCAACTAAGTTCTTATTCCCAAAATTCAAACGCGACAATTTTAATCGCTTTCAAGTTTATTAGTAAATTGCCTCAAGTTAGAACACCATCACATAGCTCTTTGGGTCGACCTCGAACTTATCCCAAGTATAATGCACGCGACTGGGTACACTGCTTGTTAGTGTGTATATATATCTTAGGTGGTTCGCAGTTTATAAATTTAAAACCTGATCTAATTAAAAGAAAATACGCATCACGTTTTTGGCGCCGCTGTCGGGGAGCTATATTTAGGTTTTTGATTTGAGGTTTTAAGATTTCTCGTATTTTTAGTTTAAAATGGAGCCCGATATTAGTAATATGACCTTAAATGAATATTTGATGTACGAAGAGAGGCATGAAATTTGGCGAGGAGTTACACTTCTAGGAAGAGTGTTGCTCGTGTGAGGAATAGAATTTTGGTATATCCTGACTCTGATGAGAAGGATGAGGAGTATTGTAGTCTGCCTCCTTTACTTCCATGTTTTCAAACTCCTCAGCCTTGTGCCACATTCAATTCCATTCATCGTAATAGTCACAATGAAATTGACATTGATAATATGACCTTAGAAGAATATGCGAGATATGAATTAGCAATGTCAAGTAAGAAACGTGAAATAGATAACCCCACTCTTGGTTTCACGTCCCAGTTTTTCAATCAATCGCAACAAACACTTAACCCTCCTTTCGATAAAGAGGATTCCACTTTAGATAAGATCTTGGATGACTTGTTCAGAATAAGAGCCGAAAACCTAAGAAAGATAGAACATGAAGTTCCACATAGGTGTGATGATAAAACAGTGGATATCACTGATTATGAGGAAAGTGACCTTGATTTTCTCCGCTACTAATGAGTTTTCTAGTGTTTGTATACAGGATAATGAAAGTATTGATATTAGCATTACAAAGGAAAAAGAGGAAGTTCCTATGGAGGATGTTGAAATGGACGACGATGTTGACCATTCAAACAACAATGAGGCGTTATAGTGGAGTCTTGCTAAAGACCATTTTTTAGTTTGTGATAGCTATCTAATAACATACAAGGTTAGGAAAAGAGAGGTGGATTTATAGAGAGAGTGGTTGGATGAACATTTTAGAGAGAGAAAGTAAACATAAGAGAGAAATGCATTAAGTGAGTGAAAAATAATGAACAACCAACACCCTCTCCAAGGCATGGAGAGGGTATTTATACAACCCCTTTGGCCGGCCATGGTTAGCTTGTAGGCTTTCCATGGGCCTTTTGGCCCAATTAGATTACTATTATTACATTGGACTAACTACGGGCTTTGACTAACTATCTGGAATGACGAATTTTTTGATAACTTTTTGTGTTTCTAACAATCTCCCCCTAAGGGAGGTCACTCCAATTTACAAAGACTTGAACCTAGCATACTATGCTTTAACTTTAGTCTTGAGCTCGTAGTCTTTAACTTCAAACATTAACTTGTGAATTGATGTAGTTATCATTGACTTTAGGCTTGAGCTTGTTCCTTTGACTTGTATGTAACTATGTGATCTTGAGCATCTTGAGATCATCAACCAAGCATAATCTCTTTAAGCCATCTTGAAACTTTGCCATCTTATGAACTTGTGACTTTTGGACCAACATGCTCATACCTTTCTTGATATGTTAACTTGAAAAGCTTTAATAATGCATCTTTCTTGAGGTTTTTTAACTTTAACACTTCGTCGCTTCAAGTAGGACGTACGGTATCAGAGTAGCGGAAGTCTTGAAACATGTACTTGAGCTTTCATGATGTCTTTATATTTGTCGGTCGGGTATGAGCATGTGGCTATGAATCATGACTCGTCAGGGATCAGCTGCACCAATCGTCGGGAGTACCTGCAGGTTTAGGTTAGTGATAATCAACAGATATGGACGAGAGTGTTTTTGTCACTTTGTCGAATACGGTTGTAATAACCACGGTTCCCCGTTGATCAGTATAAATACTGCCTGTGATCAGGTAGAATTTCAAAGAATCTCCTTGACAGGTAGGGGTGTTCACGGGGCGGTTCGGTTCGGTTAGTTGGAAGATTTAAACTATCCGTCGTGGGGCGGGTAATTAATTTTACTATCCGTCGCCGAACCGTACTAGGCGGGTAACCGGACATGCGGGTACCCGAAGTGAGCGGTTACCCGCGGTTCGGGTCACGGTTAACCGTTTTTGACGTTTAATAGAGTTTAACCGTATAAAAAATTACATAGTCTAGAACATAAAATGTATTTCTAGTAAAATTAAATGACGTTGAATTTAAAAGTCATATAAAACAATAAGTATTATCGTTTACAATAAATGCATTCAAATATCATATATAACGTAATAACAAAAAATAGTACTCTGACGTTTAGATTACAACACATTAATCAAGGTGTTTCACACTATAATTTTTAACAAATTTTACTTTACGAGCGAAAAAGTCGTTATACAATAAAAGTATTGCAATAATCGGTTAATACTTGTACAATTATTTGAATACAAAGTTAGAAAATTAACATGTATAAAATGCACGGTTCGGTTTTTTTCGGTTAACCCTGATATCTAAAAGTAAAAACCGAAACCGACCATTATAAAGCGGCCGGGGGGTGTATTTTACTATTTTTCTGTTTCCGGTTCTTTTCGTTTTCGGTTTTCCGGGTTTTTTCGGTGTTCGATTGAGCGGGTTCGCTCGTTCTCGATTTCACGTTTTTTTGAACACCCCTATTGACATGGTTTTCGCCAGCTTCACTAGCCTGTTTCCCCTTCACAGGAGCGTCTCAAAGCAACAACAAACGTATGAGTGAACCAGCAAGATGAAGTCTCACCCACCGATTGAAATAGAAAAATCAATTGAAAATCAAATCGACGCTCACTTGCTAAAGTGTTTTTTGAACACCTCGAGAGTGTTTTAATCATTTCAAAAATTCTCATCAATCATCAATTCATTTTCCTGGAACAAGTTTATTTCATATAGAATCACACCTTTGTTTCTTTCTAGTTGACACATCAGCTTGATTCGTATAGAATCCTCACAAGTCCACGCTACCATGAGCTTGTTTGATGTTGGCTCAACAGGATTCCATCTACATTTGTGAATACTTGATTATCACAATGAATGTTTTGGCAAAATCACAAGATAATACATAGTCTCTTTCTATATTATCCATTATTTCACATTCTGTTAGATAGCAAGCATAATTTTGAACAAGTGTCCCTAAATAGATTTTAGGATGGAACCCTCTATTAAGCTCGTAGACTCAATAGTGCACTTTGGGTTTGAGTGAGCGAGGCTGGAGCAACCTGCTACCCTTTTCAATACCAACAACTCGGAGTGAGAAATTTATAAGAAATGTGTTAATCTCCGTGATGACATGAAATAGAAATCTGTTTGAGAATTCTGAGTGGCTAGGGAGGGATTTTGCATTGCATCACTGGTCTATGATGTCGGTCTTCAATGTCAGTCAATCATCTTTGTTTTCTAGACAACAAATTATAATTGACCCTGTTTCTGCCTAAGTGTAAGGAGGGCTTCTTTCTTTTCACCCTTTATCTTAACTTTTTTTTAATTCTTCAACCCCTTCAGCGCTTACCAAGACTTCATAACTAGTACCTTGTTGGTTTTGTTCCAGAACTAGCTCCATCTCAGGCGGCACGTTTTCCCTTATTCTTAATTTTACTCCTTTTTATCATACCTAAGGACTTCTACACTAACTATTGGATATCCCTGGGTAGATCCCTCCGGTTCTGGCTAGATCATGGGATTTGAATACCTATGCCTAACCACCTTATAACTCCATAAATTTAAGTACATGGTCGGTCTTTTAGGTATTCCATCACAATCCTTTAAAAACCATTAAAAAGTTCAATCAAAGTGTTTGATATAAACATAAAAAAGATTTACACTTTGAGAGTTTTTAATTATCACTAAAAGCTCCCCCTTAACATGTGCATCGTAATCGTAGTACATGCTAAGTGTAGAGTGCATTGAATCCATTTTATATGATCACATTTTAGTACAAGTTAGGTTCAGTTTAATCACATTTTCTCCCCTTATCCAAAATGTTAATCTCTTGATATTTTGGATATCAATTGATTAAACGTTCAGGAACAAAATGTTACACAATATCTATTAGGAACATTTTAATGCTCCCCCCTTAATATTTTAGGGTATATAAGACAGTGCTGAGTACAATAATTTGAATTTTTTTGAATTTACTAAGAAATTCGTGAAAATTTTGTACTCGAGCACTCCTTATTATCACCATTAAGTCCTACACACATAGTATACAAAATTCCCTCAAATTTTTATTGTATACCGAGGTTTGACCTAAGGGATTTAAAAATTAACGATCATAGATAAATCATATGGTCCTTAGTCCAGCAGCCGAATCTCCCCCGTACAGTCTCCCACCAACAATACTTTCCAGCTCCACATTAAATCCGTTGTTCCTAGAGTTGTCGAACAATTAGCCTGGATCATAGCTCCTGCTCATATCCCTGTCTCTACTCTCTCTCTAGATTATCTGCAATACTTCATCCTAATTTCTCCTGCTCTTTTTTACTCTAAGTAAAATCATCAAGAGCAGACCGAAAAAAGAACATCGTTGGATGTACCGTCACTAAACTTTACGAGTTCATCAATATGCATCAACCTGTTCTTCTTGTCTTGATTCTGATATATGAAACCTCTGGGATTGGAGTATGCTGTATATGCTGTCTTTCATTTGAGATCTGATCTGTATGTATCCGGCTTTGTGAGGTTGAGCTTCTTTTGGTAACTATTGATACCCAATTGAAGATCTTCTACACGCCTTTAGATGATAATGTTTCTTGTAAACATTCGTAGTGAAACACCTAAAGCTAGACGTTCCTCAATATTAAGATTTGTCAGCTTGCCTTGAACAAGAAGAAGCAGCATGTCTTTGATGTCTTGAAGGCAAAGTCTATTGTAATCACCTTCTTTGAATGTGTACAGCTTGTCGTCATCTCTACGAACAGTGATTTATTCCAAATGTTTGTAATTGTTCCATTCGACAATCACAAGCTTCTTAATAGTAATGATTCTGTTTCTGGAGTAGACATCACGAGCAGATTCCCTGTTGACTGCATATCCATAGAATTTTTGACGTTTTCACCCCCAGTAAGAGATGCCCCAGAGTGCATGCTTGTCGTAGACAATCGGCACTTGACTCCATATGGTGTTTGGGACTAAACCTTCAATCCATTTGATGTGTCCATAGTCTGCAGCCTTTGTCTTCGTCACTAAAGTAGCGTAAGTTCGGCTTGAGACACCACCACTTAAATACGCAAGGTCGTTGTTGATGAAGTGATCAAAAGGTATTACTCGACGACCTTGTGAATTAGGTATCAATGGTAAGGGCTTGCGCAGATCATGTGGATATTGCTGTCCATCAGGGTTGTTCCAGCCTAGTTGATCAGTAGTCGCTTTGTAGACTTCTTCAGGGAAGTATTCTAGTTCCACCAGACTCTTGCATGAGCCTTTCATTAACTCGAATGTTGGACCGACTAATAATTCTGGGTCGAGAGTATCAAACTGGACCGTTTAAAACAATCAATGCTGAAAAGTCTAGAGAGTGTCCATCAGTTTCATTAAATGACTCATGAGGATCTTTATTCCGAGCCAAAGTGCTTATCTAAGGTTAAATTGGTCCATGAACAGCAGGCAAAGTCTTGTTCTAATCATTGTCGGGAGTTGGAGGTTTTCCTGGTTTCTGAAACCAATCTGGATACTAAGTGGTCTCATTAACAGGTTGATCTTTAGTAAATCCTATATTAAACTCTTGATGTGCGGGTTCTTCTAAATCTTCAACAGTGTGAACTTGCTCCTCTGCTTGAGCAGACTTACCAGATGACCTTGTTTTAGACTATAAATATCTAATAAATATCTTATAAATATCTAATAAATATCTTATTAATTAAACGCGAGCTATGACCAAGGTCGAGAAATAAATATGACGTGGTTCATAAAATGATATTTTATGATCATAAGAATAATAACGAGACACGTCGTAAATTTTACGAAGCTCGAAACGATTAACGAACGCGCGGTCAAATGTCGACTCGCGGAACGTCAAAAAAATAAAAGTAACCCAATCTTTTCCAAAATTTTCATAATAAATACGAAAATATTTATTATCGACAAATAAAATGTTAAATGTCGACACTCACTCACGGAAACTCGTAAAATAGATGACGTCGAAAATGACCTGAAAATACGGAATGTTACAAAAACATCACCAGCATAATAGACACCAAGCCCCCCAAAAGCAAAGGGTAAGGTGACAAGCCTCCATTTCCAGTCGCCAAACCCTGTTCCAGAAGCAGTGACAATATGCTCTAAATAAGAACGAAGAGCCACGTCAAAAGAACGTTGGGCAGACTCAAAGACACGGGGTGAGCATGTATGTATAGAAAAGTATAGCATGGAAATACCCGTACAAGAGCGAAGAATCAACAACTCACATTGAGGATCATTAATCTTAGCCACTGCATCCATAAGCTCAATGGTTTTGTCCATTCGTTTCATCACAAGCTGACTACAAAAATCAAAGTCCACACTAGCGGGGCCATCAAGTAATTTAACACCATGAGAGGGCTGAGCAATATTAGATGGGAAAACACCCGTAAGCCTGCTTCGAGGGTCTTCCTTTGGCCAAAAAACTTCAGTTTTATCAACATTTGAATGCAAGTCATACCAGGGGCCATCCTCCAAAATTAACTCAAAAACTTTCCCCATAACCAAAGTATCTACAACAATAGTACCATCATCTAAATACCAAGCCTGCAGAGAAAGAGTAAAAGAGTCTCTAATCTTACATATCAAGGGGTGTAACACTAAGGCAAAAAGCAACGGGCCAATAGGATCACCCTGCTGCACCCCTTGGCATGACCATAAGGTATGCTCCCCGTAATACAATCTAACTAGGTTAGAGTAACAAAATTCCACCCAATGCGAGATAGCAGGACAATGGAGACGAACTTCTCGTAACATAACCTCTCTGTAACACCCCCAAAAGTGTGTCGCAGCGGAAATATGTCAGGGGGCGTTACTTCATAATACAATAGCACAAGATACAAGAGAACGACCTCTAAATGTGTCGTTTGTAAAACAATCTCGTTGATTTTCTGAAATCAAAATAATAGTTGTCCCATAATTGCATCACCATGAAAAACTTGAATGTAAAGACTCCAATGCACATCAAATAATCCAAGCATCTAATTCACCTGAGAAAAACATGCTTAAAAGTGTCAACATTAAAGTTGGTGAGTTCATAGAGTTTTGTAAGTATAAATGTAAATGTTGGAATCCAAAGATTTATAAAGTATGCATGCCCATTTCAATCCTTATAATAATCGCCAAAAGTGTAAGAGTAAATGTAGAACCAAAAGAGTTTAGTGTTTATTGCTTCACCGCAATATAATGAAAAGTGTTCAGAAATTAGTAATGTTCAATAAGTAGTATGGACAGTGAGATCGTTGATTTTTCAAAATGTATGGGTCTACTATAACAAATACAGTACCACATAGATAACATCTACTGTTGCGCTAAGCTCATGACACCGAAACCTTAAGTATACGTTGCTAAAAGTTAGTGCCCCGGTAGGTGCATTGCCTAGCACCTAGTTTCCTCAAATGTAATGCGTCCGTGTACATGGTAGTGCGTTGTTATCTACCCGGACGGGGGAGTTCATTCCCAATAGATCTATTCACAGCATTCGCGCTCCCTCAACCGGTCCTCCGGTCAAGAAATTAACGGTTCATGATAGGGGGACTTCATGGCAATAGAGTAACTTAGGCAAACCACGTAAAAAGGGAAATTCTCACATAAAGTACTTGTGTCCAAAGTAAAAGTAACCATTGTATTCGTAAATAGCTTTGAGTACTTAAATCCATAAGTAGAAAAGAGTGTGATATAAATCAAGTAGTTGAGTTCGAAATGAGTATGTAAACAATTTCGTAAACATGTATGCAAATGAGTATGTGACAAAGTATGAAACCAAGTTTGTAATCAACCATGTAAATGTGTTTGTAATGAATTGCAAAAATCAAGTATGTAAGCCAGGTGTGTGGAATAGTATGTAAAAGACATTGTAAACGAACATGTAAACAAGTTGTATTGAGCATGTATTCTCCCCCGAGATTTGTAAAGTAAATGTAAAACAGTGAAAGAGGGGCTATAAACTCACATCGATGATGAAGAACGATTTGCCGAATAGGCATTTAATATGCACAACACGAACGGAAAGACCGGAAAGGCTCGACCGAGAAGTAGTAACTAATCTCAACAGCTAAGTCCCACTAGCCTAGGATAATGCGTTTGGGTTTTCCGATGAATGATTATGTCAACACGACACGTTGATAAAAGATTTAGATTTAAAGTTGTAATAGTTTGGTGGTTGGTTAAATAAATAACGAAATTGAAATTATACGCAAATGTAATACATTCCGTATGTATTACATAATGAAAAATAACCGAGTATACAATTCATACCGTGAATTATATAACAAGATACACAACCCAAAGAATAACTCGAAGCGTATATAATACGCGTCATGTGTTACCTCTAAAAGGTGACAATTAAAATAAAATGGTTGAATTATATAATACTTTCCAAGTATTACATAAGAAAGATGATAAAAATAAATGAAACTAAATAATTCGACACACGCCCGGATATCCCCAAATGATTTAGTAGAACGCCTCTTTATAAAAATAAACGCACGTTTAAAGTTGCGGGTTAGATAACTGAAATCTCAAAAATTATAGCTTATATTTGATTATAGGTCCTTCGCGATCTAATAATTCTTAAGGCATTTATTCGTCCTATTTAGGAAAATAAGTAAAGTAAGATTTGTAAAAGTTTAATAAGTGTAGCAATTTATAAAAATCCTGTCATGACCTGATCGTTCATGTAACGTTTTCCATATTAACAAAAGTTAATAGTTTTTCCTCAATTTAAATTAATCCGTGTTGCAAACCCAAACATACCCTTAATAGACTTTCCCAAAATCCAAACATTTCAAATAGGTTATTAAATACCAAGAACAAAAATAATAAATGACATAATTATTTAACCATTTAACCACCGTTTTAGATCCGATTTTATATTTATAAATTCTTTCATTATATTTATTAGTTGCTATATATAAACCCAACTCATCACATGTGTATTTTCTGTTTAACCCAAACACCCTACTGGTGCTTATCACCAATACCAAACGCAACTATCCAAAAAATTAATAGCCAGAAAACAAATCATCTCCCTCATGACTGCTTGAACCAAACAGCCCCCCTGCGCTTTTCTATTATGCACAATGTACCTCCTTGGTCGTCTCTTTACTTACACCAAAGCAGCTTATGGTGGGTGACCGAATCCAACAGCTCACCATTCGGTGCTTATTCTACAAACCAACCGCACCCTCATGGCTGTTAAGAACAGCCAAACGCGCCCTTGTGGGCTTCAGTCGAACCCAACGCACCCTTTGTGCGGTCTAACCCAGAAACAAACACCTCCTTTTCGGCTTATACAAAAACCACACGCACCCTAGTCCGCTAAACCACCAAAACAACCACCCTTGGCTGCTACACAGCCAGCCAAACACACCCTCGGCTGCCACTATGAAATCAAACGCACCCTAAATGTTCTAAAAACCCAATCGCACCCTTGCTCGGGCCTGCTAAACCAAACGCATCCTATACTCTTTATGAATCCCCAAACGCACCCGTACGGCCGTTTAATACTTAAACCGGACGCACCCCTTAGTGGGCATGTTAAACCAACGCACCCTTGTGGTGGTATTAACCACGTGAACAAGCACACCCTTGCCGGTGGTTAACTGTCAAACGCACCCATATGCGTGGTCTAGTGGTTTAGGCGGCGTATGGTGGCGAAGGTGATGAGATGATGGTGAGGTGGAGATAGTGTTGGTGTGATGATGATGGTGATGACGAGGTGGTGGGATGGAGATGAAGGTGATTCGATCGGTGGTGTAGTGGAGATGGAAATGAATGTGATTGTGGTGTTGTTGTGGCATGGTTGTGGTTGCCGTAAGTGCTTGCCGGAAGGATTTCGGCGCCGGAAAAGTTGAGAGAGAATTGTGGTGTTGATGGAGGCTATGTTATAACAAAAAAAAGTGAGAACCCTAATGCTTATAACTATATTATATAAAGTTTCCAAAAAGAAGAGACAAGTGTATGATTCTTGAGGGTTAGGAGTGAAAATACTTCCACAGGGACCTAAAGCGTAAAATTATGAGTACTATTTTGTAAAATAATGGTTCGGGACTCGTTTGGGCAAGTTAACGGATGATTCAACGCACGAAACTTGCGCCATTGTTTTCTAAATTATTTTTCTGATAAAAATAAGTATTCACTCGACAAATTTTCGTAAACGTTTTATAAAATTTATTTAAAACGTTTATTATTTATTTTGTGACTTGGTTAGAAACAAAAAGAAATTTTACTCGGATATTCGCGTTATCAATAACGCTTAAATAAGTAAAATATTAAATATTTTTATTTAATATTTTTATTAAATAAATAGTGATAATAAAAAAATTAATTATTTTTGTGTGTCGGTATCTGTTGTGTGCAGTTTTCAAAACTTTGCGGGGCTGTTTTAGCCCTCTTCTGCTTGTTTTCAAGTCTCGGGTAAAACTAAAAAGTTGTCTGAAATATCGTTTTACATCAAATTGCTTTAGGGTCCGAGTCGTGAAAACGTGATTTAGATGATCGTTCTTATAAGTCAAGCCAGACCCTAAAAGTCAAAGGGTATAATCGTCATTCAAAATTCAAAAATTCTCGGATGTTACATGTTTTCTTGTCATGTAAAAGTAGGGATTATCCCATGATAATAAGGAGAGTGTCTACTAGATATTTACTTGCATAAAGGGAAGTATACTTGTATTTAAATGGAAGTGCAAGTAAATATGAAAGTGTAGTCTTGAAAAATAAATGCATTGGTTGCTTCCTACATATACATGGACGTGTATATATGTATGCATAGGGGTAAAGTTTTATAAACTTTGATCATTGGAATTTAAAATAGGCATTTGTTGAAGTGTAGATTAATTAACGTAGTTTCGGGTATGCCTAAACGTACTTTATCGCGAAACGTACATAATTTACGTAACCAATAGAAATAAATGAACAATGACCATAATTATTCTCAAAATAATCATTTAATACTTGATTGATGTAAACGCTTAATTGTTTGGTGCCCGTTTACATTGAACGCTCTATAATGTCGTCACGTAAAAGTAAATTCCCAACAATCTTCCCCCATGGGACGATTTACAGAATTACTTACAATAATTTCCTAACAAGTACATAATGATTAAGAACAAGAACTTCCATGAAGCTTCATATGCTGATGACGTCTTCTGTGGTGTTTGACTTCAAGTCTGCACTCCAACATGAATCATCTTTGTAGTACTTTGTAGGAGAAATACTTGTAATAGGCACGAACTAAGTAACCCATACACTTCTGGTTAAGGAGAAGCTTCTCATCCCCCTAATTCGTGCCACATATTCCCTCGAATTAGAAGCTTAAAATGTACCCCCCAAACTAGCAATTAATCAGCCTTCCCCCTAATTCCATGCCAACATATTCTTAATTTAGAAGGCTTTCAAAGCATCCCCCAAACTAGCAATCCTCACTTGAGCAGTTTCAAAGCTTACAACAAGCTTAGAATAATTAAGTGCACATCGAACTGTAGGATACCACATCAAAAAATAAATGCTCTATTAAGAATAAGCTTAGTGATTGATCGTTTGGGGTAAGCATTAACTGGATCAGCAACGTATCTTCTCACGCTTGAATAATTCTTCTCACACCCAGCTTCCCTGGAAAGACAAATAATGCTTGCAAAAGTTCTCAAGATATCACTACCCCCATGAAGTCTGAAGAAAAGCTCCCAACAAGCCATAATTTAAAGCGCAGATATTCTCTGCGTTTTATGACATAGACCTTCCCGGCATAGCTAACTTAAAAAAATTCAAGAAAAGATGCTCATTTCAAGCTTTCAAGAAAAAGAAAGGCACTGGCTCAAGGGTAAATCTTCTCCTTCGCAAAGGCTCAAGGGTAAATCTTCTCCTTCCCCCTTGCTGGTTTCGACACGTCGGAATCAGCAACACCTTGGACGCGCATTTACTTGAGTACTTGTGTGAGGAATAAATTAGCTCAGATTTAACCCGTGAGAATCAATTGCTGATCAAATCTCTACTCATCACCTCTCTCTGGCTATCATGTTACCAACCGTTTCGAAGGCTATTTGAAGTAACCACTGATGAAGTAAACCCAATATACCAAACTTGAAACTGAAGAAGAATTTTCCGTTCTTGTGACTTAAGCTTGCGCTAATGTTGTAAAAAACGTTGAGAGTAATTTGTGCTCCAAGCAAATCTCTAAGTACTCAATACCCCTACCCAAAGTATGAGACTTTCATCACCTCTTAGCGATCCATCCACACTCTTAGCGTGTTGACGACTGATTACTACCAATGTAACTCCTTTAAGTGATAGTTAACCAGGTCTTCAACCATCCACCCCTTGACTGCTGGAAACTAGATAAACCAAGTCTTCAACTTAAATTAAGCTCGAGCAAGTTATCATTGAAATCATGCATCCAACCAACCCCGATTTCAAGATAAAATAAGAACACGCCTTCGAAAAATGCCCACTTCAAATCTCAAAAAGTGAGAACCCCCGATCAACTCCGTAGTCACTTAACATTAATATCCAAATCTACCTTTTGGGACGTTTTAGTGAATCTTATTCGGATCGATTTTAGTGTTATGTATCATGTTTTGGGTGTGTTTGTGGTTATCAAATAACATACACGGGATTTTACAATCCTATGATTAAAACCGTAAAAAAATCGCTTTTTACGGATTATAAATCAAGAAAAAAACCCCCCGTGAATAAAAAGATTAAATGTTTTTGGTGAAATCGTTGTTGATGTTGAATGAAGTAAGCTTTTATGAAAGATATGAGCTAAAACGATGAACGGTGCACGATTTTTGGAGGCTTGAGATGATTAATGGATGATGAAAACACAATTATGGACTAACATATGTATGTTTGTGTTTAAACAATAAGTGGATTATAAAACAAACAAAGACGAAGTCTGAATTGGGTTTGAAATTCAGGGACCAATCTTGTCACTCTTGAAATTTAGGTAATTAATAAGATATTTCCCTCCAATTTGTTATCTTCTTTTCGTGTTGAAAACTGTAGAAATAAGAACGATTATGGATTTGATATTATGAACCGGTACGGTTATCGTCGGTGAGAAGTGAATACACCACGATGATCGAAACGATGTCACGAACACGATGGTATATATCTCAAGTCCCGTGGATTACCGACACTCGAAACCGAAAAACAAAAAATGCTCGATCGGTTCCCTTGTTCGGTCCACGCTTGTTCGATCCACCCTCGTTCGATCCACCCTTGTTCGATCCACCCTTGTTCGATCCACCCTTGTTCGATCCACCCTCGTTCGATCCATCCTCGTTCGATCCACCCTTGTTCGATCCATAAAGAGTTCACTCGTTCGGTCTTGAAGAGTTTGGAACTCGTTCGGTCCTTACAAAAAAACACTCGATCGGCTCAACAAGAAAAATCACTCGTTCGGTTGAGTCACAACTTTACTCGTTCGATCCTTCTTGTTTATCTACTCGTTCGATCCTTGCAATATTTCGCTCGTTCGATCCAAAGAAAATTTGCGCTCGTTCGGTTGTGTACAATCGTCCTTGTTGCTAAGTTTGTGGATCTTGGTCTTGTGCTTGTCTTAAACACCAAAACTGCAAAAACTACTATGTTTTTGTGAAGGAAAGAAGCAACTTTTTATCTTTGACCACACCAAAACGCACCCTTAATGGTAAAATGAACATAGACGTTTTGTTGATTTTTCATTATATCAAACCAAAACGCATGACAATAAGCCCAAAATGAAACTGTATAGAAAGCCCAATGTAAATTTGCCACTAACGAAAAAAACAATAGTGAAACGAAAATACAATAACAGTACGCAAAAAAATAATTAATAAGCGAATTAAAAAAAAAAAAAACAATAAGCTAAAAAAATAAGCCACCCACAACAAAAAACTAAAGATCCCAAGGTGAAACCATGGCTCTTGATACCAATTACTGTCTACGTAAACTAAGATCCGGTGGTCTTGGTGAGTGAAACCACATGATAACCATTTTAGTGAGAGAGAGTAGAGAGAGAAAAAAGATGACTTGTTGATATTTATGTGTAAAAAATGGATGAAGGATACAAATGACTTGACAAATGCCGAAATGACTCAACCACCACTAAGGAAGCCATGAAGATGGGTTAGTTAAAGCCCATACACTCAAAACTATACATATTGCCTATTCTAGTCCTCGTGTAAGTTACTATTATAAACAATGGTAATTCTGTAATGTCGACCACGTAAAAGTGAATCCCAACATGAATATTTAATCCCTCAAAATGAGTATCTCAAAGAAAATCATTACAGGTCTTATGGCTGTGTACGGGCAGTGTAGTCACGTGAGTGTGTCTGTATAAAGTCTTAACTGTTTATGGGCAGTGTCTAGTTTCTGATATCCGTAATGATCGATGATTAATAACGGACAAGGCTTATGGGTGTAAGTATCCAACTTACTTTGCAGTACTAGGATGTGTCTCGACCTAAGTCTGTTGATAGCAATTGCTTAAAAAAAAAAAACAAAAAAAAAAAGTAAAAAAGAAATGAATAGCTCGACTATCTCTTCCGTCGATAGGTGTTTATCTGGTTTAAGGGGGGTTGCATTACCTATTGGATAAAGTTGTACCAGTTGGGACAGCTCCAGGACCCAACAACAGTAACCATAACGACAATAACTATAACAAATGGTGATGAGATGCCGAGAATGAGGACATTTCGAGAAACAATATTCCCAGAATAAAGTTTAATAAATGGTAGGAGCTCGCTGAAGAGCTTATGCGATAGACTGGCGTATTTATGTACTCATACGCTAGTTTTAGGACGAATCCAACACCATTAAACTCAGGTGTGTAACTAGTTTGTTATTCCATGATCTGTTTGGATCGCAGGATTAGCAACTCAAAAGTAACAACAAAAGAATGAGATAAGTAGTTCTAAGTGGGGCCTAAGATTCTGATGATGTGGCAAGAACCCTAAAATTTATTAAATATAAAGAAAAAAAAATAAAAAGATTTGTGCTCTAGACCCCTTTTTAACAGATTATGGACGATTTTCGAATTTAGGTTCATACTCGGTGTCATATCGTAAACCATTAAGCCCACTCATAATATAATTCATTATTTGCAAAAAGAGCGTCCTAATTATAGAAAAAATCAATTATAAGACTTAGGTTCGTTGATATTTATAATTTATTTATTTAAATGAAGAGGCGTCCCAATCTTTTAAATAAACAGATTAGTAAATCTTCCTAATAATAATCCCGATGCAATACGCTTACCCACATAACTTTGAAGTTGATGGAATGACATGACGATGTATGTGTTCTACTGAGTATGGGACGAGTGTTCCAAACTCGTCTTCGGAGACGGGGAGTAAAACAATCAGGGAAGATCGACATAGAGTTTAAGGCAGTTAATGAGTACTCGGTTAGAGTAAATATGGTAAAAGTCCTCGGATGAACCAGTCAACATAGCAATTATCCATATAAATCCCTCCAATTACAAGTCCCCCCATATAAGACTTGTAATACATGGATTCACCATAATCTATTAAATATAAACAGTAATCTGCTTTGTAAACATAGCAATTATCATATCAATCTCAATATTACAAGTCCCGGCCATACAAGACATTGTAATACTTAGAATACATACAAAATTCCATTAAACCAAAATTATAACGGTCTTCGTGTAGCACGATAAATGTAATAAAGCTCATAGAAGAAAATAATATCTTAAGACCATTGTTTTACCTTACAATGTCTGAAACGAAATGAGACCATTGTGCAACACACAATGTCTAATAACGTAGATGAGACAAAAAAACCCGTGAATCACTCACAATGAATGATGTTGTAATGAGACCATTGAGCAACACACAATGACTTAAGAAATGCCTCTAGTATTTATCTAAATAACGTTTAATATAAGTTAAACGGTGGCGAAATACGCAAAAGATGTTAAGCATATATAATACATATAGTTTGTCACATAAGCACTTAATGCACACAGAGTGTAAGCACATAATCAAGAACGTGAATGCACATTGAAAATGTTTGTTGTGATGCAATGTTTGTGAAAACGGTTTATAGTCTAGGTAAAATATCAACCTATTCTCTAAAAGTCTGGCTTCTGATACCAATCCTGTTAACACTCACCCAAAAATGTGGTCGCAGCGGAAATATGTCTGGGGACGTTCTTCAAAAAACACCCAGCTCAAGATACCAGAGAACGCCTCTAAATGTGTCGTTTGTAAAACAATCTCGTAATTTCTAAAATCACAATAATAGTTGCCCCATAATTCTTCAACCATAAAAACTGAATGTAAAGACCCAATCACATCAAATAATCCAAGCATCTAAATCACTAAGAAAAACCAGCTTAAAAGTGTCCAACAATATAGTTGGGTGAGTTCATAATAAGTTAAATAAGAATTAAGTCTTTCAACAAATATAATTATCCACCGAGTCATCACATTACCATGTAAAAAAGTTATAAAATATGCACGACGATTTTATGATACCAAAGGTACCAATCTGTATCCCAAAATTTTTATAAATAATGAATATAAATTTAGATGTCACCAAAATGTCCAAGATATGATTTGTCGTGGCCCTACAGTCCCACCCGTGATCCGACATTTTATAAGCGTTCATTCCCAATGAAGGCTAGTCCACCCGAACAGGCGATTTGTTTCAATCCGAATAGATCTATTTTATATCATTCGCGTGGACATCACGCTATAATGTTCGTTACCTGCGATAGCTTAATCAGCCCGAACATGTGGGGACTCCATACCGAATAGATCTATTTCATAACATTCGCGCTCACCCTCCAAGTGATTTACAGTTCATGACGCTGTGACGTAGACTTGTTGTATGTACCCGATTCGGGCGATGATAAACAAATATGGTGTTTTCCCATCATGGGATGTTCCTCCAAGAAACACCCGGCATGTAAGCTTGTTGGCCCCCCTACGCCAAACAAATCGTAATCCGAAAATCATTTCAAATGTAAAGTATGCATTTGTGACCAAAAATAAAGTCAAATAATGTATCCCATAGCGAGCTATGCAAATAAGTATGTAAACCAATTTGAAATCAATCATGTAAATGTGTTTGTAATGAATTGCAAAATCAAGTATGTAAACCAAGTGTGTAGAATAGTATGTAAAAGATATTGTGAACGAATATGTAAACAAGTTGTATTGAGCATGTATTCTCCCCCGAGATTTGTAAAGTAAATGTAAAACAAGTGAAAGAGGGGCTATAAACTCACATTGATGTTGTAGAACGATTGACAGATAGGCATCTAATATGCACAACACGAACGGAAGACGAAACGGCTCGATCAAGAAGTTGCGACTAATCTTAACAGCTAAGTCCCACTAGCCTAGGATGATGCGTTTGGGTTTTCCGATGAATGATTATGTCAACGCGACACGTTGATAAAAGATTTAGATTTAAAGTTGTAATAGTTTGGTGGTTGGTTAAATAAATAAATCAAAAAGTAAACGTAAGGTGTGTAATACATTCCGTATGTATTACATAATGAAAAATAACCGAGTATACAATTCATACCGTGAATTATATAACAAGATACACAACCCAAAGAATAACTCGAAGCGTATATAATACGCGTCATGTGTTACCTCTAAAAGGTGGCAATTAAAATAAAATGGTTGAATTATATAATACTTTCCAAGTATTACATAAGAAGGATGATAGAAATAAATGAAACTAAATAATTCGACACACGCCCGGATATCCCCAAATGATTTAGTAGAACGCCTCTTTATAAAAATAAACGCACGTTTAAAGTTGCGGGTTAGATAACTGAAATCTCAAAAATTATAGCTTATATTTGATTATAGGTCCTTCGCGATCTAATAATTCTTAAGGCATTTATTCGTCCTATTTAGGAAAATAAGTAAAGTAAAATTTGTAAAAGTTTATTAAGTGTAGCGATTTATAAAAATCCTGTCATGACCTGATCGTTCATGTAACGTTTTCCATATTAACAAAAGTTAATAGTTTTTCCTCAATTTAAATTAATCCGTGTTGCAAACCCAAACATACCCTTAATAGACTTTCCCAAAATCCAAGCATTTCAAATAGGTTATTAAATACCAAGAACAAAAATAATAAATGACATAATTATTTAACCATTTAACCACCGTTTTAGATCCGATTTTATATTTATAAATTCTTTCATTATATGTATTAGTTGCTATATATAAACCCAACTCATCACATGTGTATTTTCTGTTTAACCCAAACACCCTACTGGTGCTTATCACCAATACCAAACGCACCCTAACCAAAAATTAACAGCCCGAACAATCACTCCCTCGTGACTGTTTGAACCAAACAGCCCCCCTGCGCTTTTCTATTATGCCAAATGCACCCTGGTCGTCTTTTACTACACCAAACGCAGCCTATAAGGTGGCTGACCCGAAACCCAAAGCACCATTCGGTGCTTATTCTACAAACCAACCGCACCCTCATGGCTGTTAAGAACAGCCAAACGCGCCCTTGTGGGCTTCAGTCGAACCCAACGCACCCTTTGTGCGGTCTAACCCAGAAACAAACACCTCCTTTTCGGCTTATACAAAAACCACACGCACCCTAGTCCGCTAAACCACCAAAACAACCACCCTTGGCTGCTACACAGCCAGCCAAACGCACCCTCGGCTGCCACTATGAAATCAAACGCACCCTAAATGTTCTAAAAACCCAATCGCACCCTTGCTCGGGCCTGCTAAACCAAACGCATTCTATACTCTTTATGAACCCCAAACGCACCCGTACGGCCGTTTAATACTTAAACCGGACGCACCCCTTAGTGGGCATGTTAAACCAACGCACCCTTGTCGAGTTATAACAAAAAGCAAACGCACCCTACTGTGCGAATATTAAAACAAAACGCACCCTTGGGGTGCGTATATGATGATGATGATGGTGGGGACGGTGGTGCTTGGTTGGAGGTGGGAGTGGTGGCGTCGTCGGTGTGGTGGTGTCGGTGTGGGTGGCAGCAGGCGGTGCGTGGCCGCGAGTGATATAGGGGTTCGGGTAGATCCGGAGGTGGGGAGGATTTTTGGTGTTGGCCGGAAAAGCTCGCCGGAAAACTTTTCCGGCGGCTGTGGTGGTGGTCGCCGGCGGTGGGGTGGCATGAGAGGGGAGAGAGAGTTGAATGGTGTGTGTGTGTTATATTAGATGGATAATGAAATGAAAAATGAAATGAAAAATTATATATATAAAAAGTTTTAAAATAAAATAGAAAGTTTATAATAGTATAGGGTGGGTTATGTAATTATTTCACAGGGACTATATGCGTAATTATTGGGAAACTTTTATAATATATTGGTTCGGGACTCATTTGAAAGACTTAACGGACGATTCAAATCTCGAAACTTTCGCCATTGTTTTCCGAATCATTTTTCTGATAAAAATGAGTATTCACTCGACTAATTTTTGTAGATGTTTTATAGAATTTATTTAAAATGTTTATTATTCATTTATATATTTTTCCAATAAACTTTATCCGTAAAACGAATTTTTAACTTTTAATAATTGCGTTTTTAACATACGCTTTCGATTAACACGATAATTAATTTATTAAATATTTTTATTTAATAACTTATGATAATTAAATAAAAATTTAATTATTTTGGGTCGGTACGCGTTGTGTTCAAAATTTTTGCGAGGGCATTTCAGTCACCTTCTGACTGTTTCCAGGTCTCGGTCAAAACTGAAAAGTTGCCAGGAATGTCGTTTTACATTAAATTGCTTTAGAGTCCGAATTGTGAAAACGTGCTTTAGGTGGTCATTCTTATAAGTCAAGCCAGATCCTAAAGGTCAAAGATTGAAATCGTCATTCAAAATTTCGAAAATTCTCGGATGTTACACTCTCGATCTACCAAGTTGAAGGCATTTTTAAAATCCACCAACAACATTAAGAGACCAACATCATCTCCACGCCCCTCAATTAAACGATTCACAACATGAAGTATAGCCTCACTACCTCCTGACACCCCAACACCAAACTAAAGATCATCCAAATAACCATACAAGGAATGACTAATCATAAGAGCACTAACCTTGGAGACAAGACACCTGTAGACGGCACCCACAACAATAGGACAAATACCACCACCTGGCTTAACCAACAAAGTGAGAGGAGCACTGGCAATATACTCACCTAACATCTTGGAACAACTCTCGTCAAGAAAAAGATTCACCACTTGGGTGATAGAGGAGACTAACTCATCAGAAACATCAACAACAGATCCACTTAAGCAATCTATGAGGCGTTGGGCACGCAACCCATCCTGCCCAAAAGACGTGCCCTGAGGGAAGCTCTTAATTTTGTCTAGAACTACAGTTGGAGATGCGATGAGGTGATGATGATCATAGGGTATATGTAGTAATGATGGATAAAGTTTGAAAGGGTGCTTAGTCTTTAAGTCCTCAAGAGTAGCATCACTATAAGGAGCAACACCAGAAGAGGAAAGAACTCTGACTGCCGTAGTATAATGCCCATCCAATATCTTCCTTTTACATTGCTTGATATTACGCTCGTCCAAATCAATGTCTTCGTCATCAACATCTGACAAATTAGGGGAAGATTCGGCCAAAGTCTCCCTTAAAAGTTGCAAACTACCACCTGGCATACCCCAAGATTGAATGGCATTAACAATACTCTCTTCCTGGCATTTTCGCTTAATAGCAGACTTGCACTCAAGATTACTCCTAGGACGAAAGGTTTTAAGGAGACAAAAAGGAAAGACTAACAAACTAACCCAACAAGAGATATCATTAGGCTTGCAAATCACCTTATCAAGAGCTCCTTTCAAGACACAAGAAAACCCCAAACGACACTTCAGAGGGATGGATTTGATAGTTTGCAACCCCTATAAAAACAAGTTATCAAGGAGAGCCAAAGTAAAACCACCATGTAAGTCGTGAACCTCATCGCCAACATGATCAAGTTGCTTAAAACAAGAAGGAACACGAGGCTTAGTAAGGTCATAAAGCACGAACTGAACAACACCATCACCACAATCAGGGGGTGATACAAAATCCAAACTGTTGCCATGATGACACTTAGACCGAAGCGTATGCATCCTGAAACAAACTCCACATAACCAAAGACCCATACACTTAAAAGTTAATTCAACCTTCTCATAAATGACCAAATCAGAAAAAATAGAATATTTTGTGATAGCTTACGCCTTGCCACTACAATGTCGATCACGGAGGTGTGTGATCAACAAAGTCTTAGTAAGCCCATTTCCACCACCATCTTGACACCCACTAAGACCCATAAATGAGCAATGAAATCGCACAATCGGCATGTCACCACAAAACGACCACAATAACGGTGTATACAAGAAGCAACAACAACAAAACTCAAAACCAAAAACCTTTACAAACCACTAACCCAAGGACGAAGCCACAACGAATTTGAAGTATATGCCACCAAAATATAGCAACAACTAACTCAAAAGAACCACAACAACTAACCACATACCCGAGGAAGAAACCACAAACCCAATGATATGGAACCACCTTAGAACTCAAAAGTACCAGGATGTATAACCACAGAAAGAAGGTTACATATTCACAAAACAGATACCATAAATCAAGTTGCCTATAACAGTACTGTAGCAGATACCATAAATTTAGCACAACAGATTCACAAAACAGGTTATGTGATCCAACAAACCAAATGTGTCTAAACAAATTCCAACGTGTTAAAAGAACACCACTGTGGAAACAAACGAACGTGTCAAAAGCAACTCCACATAAGTAGTTATGAACCATAGAACCAGTTATGTGAGAACCTGTGTCTAAAAACCCCACAGTAGCAGACAAGCAAAACAAAATTCGGACCCGCAAATGTTTCGAAAAAAATCCTAAAGCAACCCATGAAGCCCTAAAAATGTTAAAGAAGAAGCAAACAAAAACCACAACCTGTGTCAAAGTAGCAAGAATCTCCCAACATCAGACTACCGATCGAGTCTCATGCGTGAAACTCGATAACTGTTCAAAACAGTTAAAAAGATCGATCCGGATGAAGACTGTCACACCTCGCCAGTGGCGAAAACACGGGATGCGACGATACCGTTCATCGCACAAGATACAAGATCATACACTTTGCAATATACAAAGAAAAGATTTGGATTTACATTAACTTTACAAGTTACGACTTGGCAGTAAAACAATTTCAACTCATCTTGACTCAACCCCCCCTTGGGTATACATATTTGGTCTTTCAACATCAATCACATACCTTTAATTGACACACCTGAAAATGATACTTGAAAATGTCAACAATAATGTTGGTGAGCTCGTAGGTTTGACCTTAAACCTAAAAGTTATGCCAATATTTTAAAACAGTGGACAATAGTACAATATGACAGTGAATATATATGCAAACAACCCATGACTTAGCATCCCCGCTAATCATGTAACATAACCTAGCAATCCTGCTAGTCGATTACCATATGTCAGTTACACACCTAAAGGGCCTACCAGCTGGAGCACTAGATTAAGGCAGGACCACACACATACCAGGGTAGGCATACCCAGCCGCTCCAATAACCACACAAATAATAGGATAGGCGTACCCCTCTGATCCAAACAATCATACAACACATAATATTCACATAGCAGTCATAAGCACATATCTTGTCCCAAAAACAAAACCACATTTTGCACAGTTCAATTCAAAACATTACAAAACACATTTGAGTATCATTTTCCCCCAACGGAAAAATAGTAGAAAAATAGGGTTATGAGAACTCACCTCAAATAGCAAAATGCAAACGGCACAATCTCAATCTCAAAGCACAAATAATCTCTAGGCAAGTGCACAACAGTACCCGGCCACGACCTAATCATTTATGACACTTAATTAATGTTTGTACAAGGTTGTTTTATTGTATAAGTATTCGTCTTTACTCACATCAAAATCCTCAATTCCGTTACAACCCTCTTTCCTTATCACAAAACTTTTACTCTTTATCTCAAAATCGTTATCTCATAACCAAAACCGTCATCTTTTATCAAAACCGTTATCTCATAACCAACACGGTTATCTTTTAACAAAACCGTTATCTCATAACCAAAACTGTTATCTTTTACCAAAACCGTTATCTCATAACCAAAACCGTTATCGCTTATTATGGTTGTGTGGTAATTACGCATAATGAATCAACACTTGGGCTAAGTGTGACATAAATACAATTCACTCAAGACACCTTTAATCGTTAAAACGAAACAGTCGACCAAATACTCCGCTGAAATCTTTACGAAAAAGAAATAAGTAAGAACTCAAGAGTCGAAAATAAATAAATCAACATTTCCGTAATCGATACGATATATATATATATATATATATATATATATATATATATATATATATATATATATATATATATATATATATATATATATATACATATATAAGTATTTAATAATTTAAATAAAATAATAACATTTTATTATTATTTTCGTCTTATTATCTGGCTAACTGGGTAAATGTAAATTCTTGTCATTTTGGTACGTTCACGCTAAATCGACTGACCTTAAAACTTGATATTCATTAAAATTCACCTTTTTTCCTTTAGTGGGTTCGACACAAGTATTTATTTCAAAATATTTTTTAAGTGTAACATTTTCACAAAATTTTTGACATGATTCGTTCGTTTGCATAACATTTTCAAGGTTTTCAAGCCTTATTATTTTCCACAATTTTCCCACAATTTCGACAAAATACCAAAAGTCCATATTTTAACGCGCTTATCCAATCGTGACTATTTTCGACCAACTAATTCTATTTCCACTTTCGTAATTATTTGTAAGTTCATTTATCCGTCCTTAGAAATCCAAATCATCAATTTCTCTCCCTTTGGGTCCGAAAGCCCAATGTAAGTCCAATTACATTTGGCAAGTCCAATAAAATCCCTCTTAGTCCAAACCAAACCCATTAGTCCATTTATAAGTCACTAATCCAGTTACTTGTTATTGGGCCTTATGGCCCATTAAGGTCTTAAGCATTTAGCCCGATAGCAAAACTTAGTCCATACCTTTTTACATAAGTCCAAAAATATAAACCAAAACCCAATGGGCCTTAAGCCCATTAAGCCGAACCAATATAAGCTGAAATTACACTTAGTCGTGGTCCATTAAGCCATGGCGCAAATAAGCCAAAACAAAATGAGCTATAAGCTCGAATAATACCAAAACCAAATAAACTCGAAGTCCATTAAGCCATAATCCAAATAAGCCAAATGGCCATTAAATCGAAATTAGATATAACTTCGAAACCAAACATAAGACGAGATTAAAATAAGTTAGAAACCCAATAAGTCAATATATTAAGCTCGCATATGAGCTTATCTAATAAGCCGAATCAAACCAATCAGAATAAGCCAAAACCGAATAAGACACAACGGATAAACCATAAGCTAAAAATATAAGCCAAGCTCATAAGCTCTTCGTGAGTAAGAAAATAAGCCGAGACAAGTGGGCCGAACAAATCAAACGGACCCTTCGGTTGGATCGAGCCCACACCGAAGCCCAACGAAACCAAATTAGCTGTACCCTAGCTTTTTAATAAGCAACACTCGATACTAAGCCCAAAATAAGCATTTTATCAAAAGAAAAATTACCACAACAACGAAAATATTCAAACTTTAATTCCTTGTTTCCTTTTCTTTCAAACCGACGCACGCAACACCCCTTTATTTACATTTTCGCTTTCAAGATTCGACCTTTTTAACAATCAACTTGTACAACTAGTATTTTAACACCATAATAGCAATAAAGTACAACTTTAAAAAAAATTAGAAAACTTACAAGTTTGGATGATCTTGGTTCGGTTTTAACGCGAAGAGAACGAACTCGAATACCTTTTATATAACCCGAGTCTACTAACTATCAACTCACTATTTATTTTTAACCCGTGTTCTTGGTAATCTTGAAAAATGTTTGGTTTCTCGCCCTTGTTGTTGCTCGTCCGAATAGAGAGAAGGACAAGAGAGATAAAAAAATTTATGTTTGATTTGAAAATGAGTGAATGAATCAAATTGTTTGAGGTGGTGGAGAATATAAGAGTATTAGTGAGACAACCTAGCTTAAAAATAGCCATCTTGTCCCTTTTTTGCTTAACTTGACCGAAAATGGATCATAGGAGGGTCTTAGGTTCTTCCTTTTGTGTCGGGATCACTTAAAAGCTCAAGGTTTGATGATTTAAAACGTTACCCAAGTTTAGTTAATATTTCTACTGCGTTTAAAATCACTTTTCTATAAATCTAAGTTATTTACACGACACTTATCACATTAAATTTCTACAAAAATTCTATTTAGACGCTACCGACCCGGTTAGGACCCCGAAAACATGAATTTTTGACAAAACTCAACCGAACCATCCTCACAATTATGAAAACATTTTAAATCCCCAAAATACACTTTGTCAAAACCAACTTGCTCAAAATGTACGTTTTAACGACAGTAACGGTCTTTTACTGAATTTCACAAAAATGACCATTTTTTTTCTGAAAACTTCCAAATCACAGACCAACGATTTACGTTGTAAACCAACGTTTTCTAAAATCATGAATTTATTTAAATAAATAAGCTCATTTTACACTTCTGAATCACTTAAACTTATTTCCAAACAACTGTCGTACTGGTACGTGTCGCGGGAAAGCTTCCCGAGATTACTTAAAATACCAACCAAATAATCCGAAATGGAAAGACGAATCAAAAGTGATTCTCTCCCGATATTCAAAACTCCATCAACTCCCGGTTAAACCGTAATCGTTTTACGCAAAAATAGACAACTGAAGTCAACTTTTCAGCTTTCATCAGGAAAACTGACAAGATCAAAAGACTTTGAAATACAAAATTATAATATTTTATAATACTTAACCCTGAACAAGTTACCGGTTATCACAGTCTAACCCTCTTAAAGGAATTTCTCCCCGAAATTCAGCTTAAATCATCGACATGAAATTCCATTCCTCGACGTATCACATTAAATCACGAGGGTTTAGTCTTTTAAGCAATGTTTCCTATGATTCCTCTAAAGACTACATTTTCCACAGTCCAAATCCTACACTTTCTCATGGTTATTTTATATTCGTTCACAAAATTACGATAGTCTTTCCTACTATCCCTTAGTTTTCATAATTTCCTCAAACTTAGGTCACACAGTCTCAGTCGGGTGTCTGAATATGATCCAGTCCTTGACGTGAAGACTATTCTATCATAATTGGCATTGCCAAACTTTTCGGTTATTCAACCAACAGGACTAACCCTATAGGGTATGTGTCCTACATAACACGACTCACGTTCTACTTTCTTAAGAACGTCTACGGTTCTTTTTGCCAATACTCACTCAAAATCCCCAAGTAAACCTTACTTGGTCAAACACTTCAGGCCCCACCTTTCTAGGAAGAACATTTCATTGTTTAAACCTCATCATTATTTTCCATGAACTTTTTCCCAATCAATCCCACTCAGCGAGTACCTTAAATCTCACCTCACTTAGATATGTCAAGATACCTTTCAAAGCTTACACAAGAAAAAGTATGATCAGGTTTCAAACTCGATCACTATAATTCCTTCTAACTTTCCCCGTGGCCATTCACGGTCTCTCACCTTCCTATTAGTCTTTCTAACGGAACGGTATAATCGAACAACTCGAATATATTTCGAGTTTACGAAATATACCAACTAAATTGTATACTAACCCTCACAAGAAATGGGTGTTCGCCCTATCATGAGTGACTAATCATAACACAACCACGCACGGGTAATTGTGCTCACAAGCACTGATCTTATCTATCCAATCGATAATAACACAAAGTACTGCTAATCACCAAAAAAAATTTGAACAAAATTTCCTTCACTATCATAAAAATGATTTCAATACAAATCATCTGACGACTAATAAGGATTTGTCATAACTACCACTAGTAAGATAAAACTTTTTCGAGTCATAATACCGACACTAACCGACGCTACTCGGTTTAGTGATATACACAAACTACTAATCTAAACCTCATATATCCTGCACATCTCCTCTAGGCTCCTGTCCTCTCCTCATACTGTCAATAACCTCAGCTAAATTTATCCGCGCATGCCTCTCCTCTGTGATCTGTAATCAAAACTCCCAGTTCTCTATCTGCGTATTACTAATGGCATGCCATAGAGCTGCTCTTTGTGCATCTGTATGACCTGCTCACGACTCCAGGGCTAATACTGGTCTCCAAATCACTTCAAAAGTCACTGCAACCCTCTCCTTCTCAAGCTCTAGACTCCTAAATTGATATCTTTGGGAGAAGATCTCATCCCTGACTGCTCCTGACCTAGTAAATAACTCCCCTATATCCCTATCATACCTCTCAAACAAAGCAGGTGATAGCTCCCCTAATCGTACCGTATGATCATGAATCAATCCTTCCTGCATCTCAACCTGGGCTCCCAAATCAGTCAAAAATCCCTTAGCCTCAGCCGTAGTGGGTGAAGCTACCGGCAATGGAACGGTCAGTGATATCATGGGTGACAAAATAGGTGAAGGAACAATAGAGGGTGCTGGAGAAACAGGAAGTGAACCAGATGACCACTCGGGTGATGGTAGTGTCTAAACAGGTGGTGCTGGTGGTGGGTAAGCATGAACATCAATGTAAGCTTTACCATCCTCTGGATCTATCCCTGTAGTGAGTGTGGGTTGCGTAAGTGCCGACACTCTCTTTGGTCTCTCAGACTCTGGTACAGATCCAGAACCCTGACCTACCTTGAATACACTAGGCATCCGGCCCTCCACCAATGCTATCTCTCAGCATCTCAACGCCCCATAACCTAATCCTAGAGGCTCACCCATGGTTGTCTCCACAACCGGGGCTGCCCGCTGCTGACCCTCAGGTACACCCTCATCCCTTCCTAAACCAAAACTCTCAACTCCCATACCGAGGCCCTCGTCTCCCGCAGCAAGACCCTCATCCCCTACAGTAGGATCTTCATCCTCTGCAGTAGGACCCTCGTCCTCTGCGTCCTCGCTCTCGCTATCAGAGTCTGAACTCTCCTCTATCTCCTCCTCATCATCCTCCTCCTCATCATCATCCTCTACTAACTCAGACGTACCCCGATAACGCTTTCATGAAGGAAGGTCTGGCGGACGAAGATGGTAAACTCTCGTAAAAGGGCCTAAACCTCTTACGAAACGCTGAATCAGACATAGCTACCACCTCTGCTATACTGGAAGAGAGGCCCGGTGACATCACAGGCGGAACACGCACAACCATACGTGCGGTACTACGGAGAATGGGAACCAAGGTGGGTGTAGTATGGGTAAGTTGGTGATTTGGTGAAAGTGGTGCGGTGGAATCCGATGACGTGAATCTCGCACCGGACGTGTCAGAACCCTCTGACTCCTCAACATGACATGTGGGTGGTGTACTATCAGGGAGTAAAGTGAGTGATGCTACAGTGTGGGGTGACTTAGGTGTCTTAGTCTCAACAGGGTCCTCAAAAGGTTCAGACTCCGTGTCCGTCCCAACTAAATAAGCCTGCCTAATAGCCTCATAAGGATCCTCCGGCAATGGTACGGGCACTTGAGAGCTTTGAGCTCCGTTGGCCTGGGTGTTAATCCCTGGGTCAACAAACACCGGGGTCGACATCCTATGATAACACGATAAAAGGGTATAAGTATTTCATAAATATCATTATCCAAATTAACAACATCATTATGCTTACGTATACAAATCATCGTAGCTTTTGAAATTAGACGTTCGTAACCGTATATATACATATATATATATCCTTATATATATTAGATATATCGGAAAGAATACGAACACAAATAAACACCGACCAGGTTCGATACCGAACAGGCACAACTGGTCATCACATAAAGCACATAATCCACAAAAGCATATCCTCAATTCATGTGGCTGCCTGCGACATTTCCACTAAAACTCTTAAGGCAACATGCACTACACTAAGGCAGTACGACCAACATCAATCAATCAACATCGCTACCCACGATAATTTACCTACATTCTCAAGGCATCGCATACGACTACTACTAAGGTAACATAGCAATCCTAAAATCAATATGATCTTAATCTCGACACTCGCAAGTGTTCTCATCACTTTACATCCTATCATTTTTAGGTAGTCTCATCACTCACACATCCCTTCCCTCCTTTAACATAACTTTAGAAAACTAACCCCATCATTTCATAGTCCTTCATGAATTAAGCATAGTTGATCAGGCTATGCGTACTTTAGGAAATACCATGAACTGCTCGAGCTAGTTAACTTTCGTCATGTTCGAGGTTTTACTAAAACAGACTTGATGTGTCGTTGTGTGGTGTATATTTTCAGAATATTTTATTCCCATATAGCTTGAATACGGCGTATTGCCTTTCCTGGATACGGCGTATTGATCTTCTTTCCTTTGTGGTCTTTGGTGAGTGCAAGCACGGATACGCCGTATCTTCCTTGATGGATACGGCGTATTGGTTGTCAGAATAGAAATCTTCAAAATATCTTCGTTTAAGCTCTTGAATGCGCTCCTTTTGCTAATATTCACCAAGTACTCCATAATTACTGCAATTCTCAAATATAAACGATTAAGTAACAATTCTTTGCAATAATTATACAAAATGGGTTTATTACATAGGATAAATGATGCTATAAAATAGATGTTATTTGATGTCATCAAATATCTCCCCACTTGAATCCTACTTGTCCTTAAGTAGCCTTTAGAAGTTTATAAAAATGTATCCCTAAGGATATTTTCCGTTTAAGCATTTATTTGATCTATTACAAGTACACAACTAAACACCTCACGAAATAGGAAGATGAAAACACTCAAATCACTCAACTAATCTAATGAAGTAACAAGTACGTAATTCAGCTCAATTGCCGTCAATGAACGATTAACAATCATAAGCTTGGCAAGGATACACATCTCCACCGCTAAAGCTAAGGAGTAACAAGTTTATAAAGGTACATATGGGCTTGTATGATAAGGCTTAGGGTTGATTACTCTAACTAATCTTTATCGATATCAATATTCTAGGAGGGCAACAAAGACCACACATACACACCCTATAAACGACGAGATATACACATGGTAACTGCTCACTTTCCATCTCGAATACCTAAAGAGTAGGTAACTATAAGAAATATAGGGTATGGATCTTCTAACTTTCATCAATAGTAATAAACCAACAAGGCAGCTGAGACATGCATACATGGCCGTAACGACGGAATAGACATGCACGCTCGATCACACCCTCATTCGCGTAAAACCCATGGTTAATGATTATGAAAAGGAATTAAATTGTTGTTAAATAAAAATTACGAAACAAATAGATTAAGTCTAAAATACAAGTTGCTAGACACTTTTTCCCTGACCGTAACCATGATAAAGACAAAACTATTTACAACGTCTTGATCATAGATAAAAAACAACCTAAGTTGGCGTTCCCATAACGGTCAACTTCCCAATCATCCCATACTATACATACTTTACAAGGCAAGTGACGATATCTTCCATTTTATACAATACTCTACATCGTCGATTTGTATCAACGAATAATCAATCCTTCGTGTAATTCCTTCGGTAGTTGCGAAACGATTATCTTCAAACTTTCCTTCTCTTTTTTGTTGCGATTTTTCTAATTTTTTTCAAATTTTTTTTATACTATACTACGAAACTCGATGTAATTTCACCATCTTCACGATCATAATAATTCCGGATAATTCCTTCGATAATTCTTCATTCTTCGGACGTACCATTAATTGCAATGGTATTAGAAATACATGAGTTTTGACTATAATATACATTCATATTTGTGATGTGCAAATTTCTTCCAACCGTACCAAAATTGACACAAGACTCAGGAAATACAAACTTTACACTTTAAGCAACTAGCAACTATAAAATAAACTTAATCTAACAGGGTAGGCTAAGTGTAAAGGTGTAACGAAACAAATAATTGGTGTAGTTCCTAAAGGATTGGCTCTACGGGTTGTTCTAGGGGTATCTTACTCTTAAAATGAGAGTAAACAAAGGGTTTATACGGAGGTTAACTAACCAGCGTAGTTAGTTAACATGTAAAGGCGTTTTGGGTGTAATCTTAAAATTTACCAATTTAAATAAGTTACTCCATCTAAATCTATAGTACTCATCACTGCGGTCTCGAGTGATATACCAAGCCAAGTTCTAAAGTCTACAACATCACTGGCACACTCATATTTTGTGGAATTTGGGTACACATTTGGAAACGGATAAGGTTAAATCCTCACAATATCTAACAAGGGTTATTGTGTGCAGGTTATGTATCAAGTAATTTCACAAAGTATGCTTGAAAAAAATTTAAATTTGAGCATAATTTAAGCATTTTAGTGTGAAAAATAGGACAAGTAAACATTCTAATTCCATCCTTCCACTTGAATTATACAACGTTCTCGTTGTATGAATAAAACATTAAATACGGGAATTAAAAAGATATAGAATGAGAAACTCCCCTGATATTTGCTCGGTAGATTCTCCATGTAGATTTATTGAGCAAGATTGTGTGTTGAACAACCACCTTGAAGTTTCAAGACTCCAACACTTCAAGATCTCCAGATTTGTAAATTCTCCACCAATATTCGTCGATATTTCTTTCACGAGGTCCTGTGTAAAATAGGAAAAACATGCATTCCAATCTTGGTACCTACAGTTAATTTAAACTAAACTGTACAGGAGATCGATACGTCGTATCCATAAACTGGAATACGCCGTATTGAGAAACCTGTAAAAAGTATCTAAATACGGGTCAGTCTGTTGAATACGCCGTATCATGTGCATGAATACGCCGTATTGACAGAACTGACAATAATGTTTTTAAAGTGCATAAAAAGTAAAGACTGATAACGTCCAGACAATCAATACGCCGTATGATATGGAGCGGATACGCCGTATTGATGTCTGGGAAGACAGACTCGATAAAATTAAATCACATTCTGGGTTGTCTCCCGAGAAGCACTTTTGTTTACGGCGAAGTTTTTAAGTTAGACTTTTCTTCAGCTTCCACTTCACTCATTTCTAGTTACCATCCATCTTTCGTCCATCATGCGAAAGATTTCCTGGTATGTTCGGCATGCATCATCGCTTGTCTTTGCCAAATCTTCGTATTCATCTTCTTTAACAGCAACATACTCTTCGTCTAGTCCGAATGAATACTTGATCATCTTTAATCTTCTCATATTACACACCGGCAGTTCGTCAGCTTCACATAACTCTTGTCTTTCATCATGAGTTTCATTCTCATATTCTATTTCATCGTGATCGTGGTAGTTAATCTTATGGCTTTCCCATCTTCTCCAACCATCATTGGTTGATTCGTTATCACTGATTGAGCCTTCTATGATATCTTTATTTCTTAAAGCTTGTTCTTTCAGCTCGCAATCTATCAATGCATCATAGCATTCATAATCTTGATAATGGAGGGAGTTTCCAATATGGTAAGCTCCGGGCAAATTTCCTCCATTACAATAACCACCCTCTCTCCAACTACAGGTTGGCCATTCCGAACATCCAGTCTTATAATTAAAAGGTTTGCAATCGTGTCTAACTGGTTTTGGCTCCTTCCATATTCCATTATCGAGCCATGGCTTATCATATACCCATGGTACATTCTCGTTCCATTCATAGATCCAGTCGTCTTTGTAATCTTTATAGGTTTTAAACCCCATAATATCTTTTGTAAGTAATTCTGGATTTACTTTAAGAAGGTAGTTAAAGTCACTGAATGCCAAACAGAGAGGTGTCTCGTAGTAAAAAACGTCAGTTTCTATCTTAAAGATTTCGACAGTTTCTTCCTCCTTGTCACTCTAGTAATTTTCAAGATCAGAAGATTCATCATCAGATACCTCAATTTCATCACCACCTATTTTCTAGTAATCCCACAAAGCTCCTTTGGTGAATATGTCCATCGTTTTATAGTTTACGAACTTTGTAGCCAACCAGCCTTCGAATCTTGGATTGGCTACGTCCTATTTTATTACGGGAGTGTTATTTCCCTCGATGCTAGAAGGCGAGTAGTATTTTCTAAAAAATTTAGCAGTTAAGTCGACCTAACAAGTGATTGATGCTTTGGTTCTATCAAACCATCTCCGTGCACCTCCAGCCAATGAGATTAGGAAAACAACAATTCTCAGTTTATCATGATCTACATTGGGTAATTTGATTGGGTCAATGATTTTTAGGTAGTATTCAGTATGCTCAACCGCGTCTTTCCCGTTTGTTCCACTAAAAGCATTGTTGTGCAGATCATTCAAGAATTTTCCTTTCAACTCATAAGCATTTTTCCCATTAACTGTAATACTTGTAATCCCGGAATAGTAATATGCTTTGTCGTTAGGCGCAAATATTTCCATACTTGACTTCTTTCCCTTGTCTGCCATCACTTCTTTAATCGACTAGCTCTGATAAGTAGGTTCTATGACATAAATAAAAATATCAGCAGGATTGTTCTGAAGAAGGATTAAAAATTTAGCACGGAAATCAAATACGAAAACTAGGATTTTGATTCTGTTCTAGATGATTGATACGTCATATTCAATAGAAGTGAATACGCCGTATTAATCAGTTGAATGAATACGCTGTATTGGACAGAAAGTTGGATAGGCTGTATCCAATGGAAGTGGATACGCCGTATCGAGTTATCTACTAGAACAGTGTATTTAGGAAAACAATTAAATTAAACACAAAAATAAACAAGCAAACAATTAAACTAACAAATATACAAAATATATAGAATATACAATAATCTAATTAACACTACTCCTAAGGGTTAGATCTAATGTTAAAAACCAAAATATAAAATAAAAATCAAGATTAATTTTCACTCCCCGGCAGCGACGCCAAAAACTTGATGTGTCGTTGTGTGGTGTATATTTTTATGATTCAAGTGTTAAATTTATATTTTTCTGACTTAACCAAAAACAACACTTTCACGGGCAATGTACCCGGTCGGTGGTAGATTCGTGGTAAGTAGGGTGTCAAACACTTGAAGCGAGGTTAAATCTCTCAATTTATTTATATATTGATTATCTAATCTAAGTCAAACCTATGCTAATCGTATGTTAGTTCTAATCCTAATTCTAACAGGTAAAAGGGGGGGTTTTAGCCTGAGAGACTGGCACGGGTTTGGTGGTGACTACAATCAATTCAAGACACTTTACCCCACGCAAGCAAATTAACAGAAGATAAAAGAGTGGTCAAGCCTTATAATAAAAAACTGTATTAGCCATCATTAATCCTATTAGAAGTTGGTTTGTTTATTCAGTGCAATGATTACTTATCTCGAAGAGGCATATCATTCTTAGACTTAGGCGGGACTTCATCCTAAGACCTAGACACTTTAATTATGTCATAATTAAAGCATCCGCATAAAGAATCCTTATTTGCTGATTATAATCTATCTTAGGGATTAAAGCAATGGTGATCTTGTTAAACCTTAGCTCATAGAGACATTGCCCACTTACTGCTTAATGGAAATTTATACACTAGTAGTCCACTTGTCCAACTATCCACTGGAATCAGAACATTACTTGTTGAATTATCTAGATTCACCTACTAGTCAACATGTTTAATAAACCAAAGGCAATTTCCGTTAACTAGTTAAGCCAAAAGCGTATCCTTAGCACAATTTTAGAAGGACAATATTTGTGATCCTATAATTCTAGATGTATAAATTACTATATGGAGAGCTATCCCGGCATCTAGATTACTTGGCCCGTATCACTAGATCCAGTTGAATGATAGGTCGCATACAAAAGCACGTAAACAAGTATACGTAACAAGTATAAATTTGATAAACAAAAACAAGCATTTCAACGATAAATTAAGGAAATACGACATAATAAACAAAACCAAACATTCAGATCATCATATAATTGGCTAATCCCAAAGGAATTAGCTTTCAAACATCATTAATTATATACAAGAAAGATAATTGGTTTTAGCCAAGGTAAACTAACCGAGTTAACGAATGATACAAAAAACTGAACGATTACAAAAGTATAAGAAATTACACGTTGTCTTCTATGGATTGGAATGCGTTGCAAGACTCTCTGCTTTTTTCTCCTCTGAAAATCACTATATGTTTAGGTATCGAGAATATGATTTAGCACACGTTAAACTCGTTTTTTGAGTTTGTATTTACAGGGCCTGGAGTCGTAACGATGCTGCGTATCCAAGGATTGGATACGACGTATTGTGAGTTTCTGTAGTAAGGACCACGTATAATTGATATCTTCAGAATATTTGATTCCCATGATTAGCTTAGAATACATCGTATTGCCTTTCCTGGATACGACGTATTGATCTTCTTTCCTTCGTGGTCTTTGGTGAGTGCAGGCACGGATACGCCGTATCTTCCTTGATGGATACGGCGTATTGGTTGTCAGAATAGTAATCTTCAAAATATCTTCGTTTAAGCTCCAGAATGCGCGCCTTTTGCTAATATTCACCAAGTACTCCATAATTACTACAATTCTCAAATATAAAACTAATAAGAAACAATTTTTGTGCAATAATAAACACAAATAGGTTCAATACAGGGATAAAGATGCTATCAAATAGACGATTTTTTGAAATGGCGGAAACTCGAGAATGCAACATAATGATCAATCATAACACAAGATACAATATAGAGAAAACTACAATGCATAAACTTCAAGTGTTACGAAGACCATCAACCTCGAACAACCTCGAGTGATGTCCCAAATCACAATCAAATCCATAACCTCTTACAATTCCAATAGCCCACACAGGGGTCCAAATCCAAACTTAAACCAAAATCTTCCAAATACTAAAACCAAATAAAATAAACAAGCAAGACTTCACATGAAAAATCCACACGGGATACTTCTAAGTCTGCTATCACATATCACCAACTTATTCCTCTTTCACTTCACCTGAAAATGATACTCGAAAACGTCAACAATAATGTTGGTGAGCTCGTAGGTTTGACCTTAAACCCAAAAGTTGTGCCAATATTTCAAAACAGTGGACAATAGTGCAATATGACAGTGAATATATATGCAAACAACCCATGACTTAGCATCCCCGCTAATCATGTAACACGACCTAGCAATCCCGCTAGTCGATCACCATATGTCACTTATGCACCTAAAGGGCCTACCAGCTGGAGCACTAGATTAGGGCAGGACCTCACACATACCAGGGTAGGCGTACCCAGCCGCTCTAATAATCACACAAATACTGGGATAGGCGTACCCCTCCGATCCAAACAATCATACAACACATAATATTCACATAGCAGTCATAAGCACATATCTTGTCCCAAAAACAAAACCACATTTCGCATAGTTCAATTCAAAACATTTCAAAACACATGTGAGTATCATTTTCCCCCAACGAAAAAACAGTAAAAATGAGGCTACGAGAACTCACCTCAAATAGCAAAATGCAAACAGCACAATCTCAATCTCAAAGCACAAATAATCTCTATGCAAGCGCACAACAGTACCCGACTACGACCTAATCATTTATGACACTTAATTAATGTTTGTACAAAGTTGTCTTATTGTACAAGTATTCGTCTTTACTCACACCAAAATCCTCAATTCCGTTACAAACCTCTTTCCTTATCACAAAACTTTTACTCTTTATGTCAAAATCGTTATCTCATAACCAAAACCGTTATCTTTTACCAAAACCGTTATCTCATAACAAAAACCGTTATCTTTTACCAACACCGTTATCTCATAACCAAAACCGTTATCTTTTACCAAAACCGTTATCTCATAACCAAAACTGTTATCTTTTACCAAAACCATTATCTCATAACCAAAACCATTATCTCATAACCAAAACCATTATCTTTTACTGAAACCGTTATCTCATAACCAAAACCGTTATCTTTTACCAAAATCGTTATCTCATAACCAAAACCGTTATCTTTTATTATGGTTGTGTGATAATTACGCAAAATGACTCAACACTTGGGCTAAGTGTGACATAAATACAATTCACTCAAGACACATTCAATCGTTAAAACAAACAGTCGACCAAATACTCCGCTGAAATCTGACGAGAAAGAAATGAGTAAATTAAGTAGAACTCGAGAGTCGAAAAATAAATAAATCAACGTTTCGTAATCGATAACGATATTTTATTTTATATATATCATATATTATATTTATATATTTATATATTTATTTTTTATATATTATATTTTTATTTTATTTATATATATATAAGTACTTAATAATTTAAATAAAATAATAATATTTTATTATTATTTTCGTCTTATTATCGGGCTAACGGGGTAAATGTAAATTCTTGTCATTTTGTTACGTTCACGCTAAATCGACTGACCTTAAGACTTGATATTTATTAAAAGTCACATTTGTCCTTTAGTGGGTTCGACACAAGTATTTATTCCAAAATATTTTCAAAGTGTAACATTTTCACAAAAAATTTGACATGACTCGTTCGTTTGTACAACATTTCTAAGGTTTTCAAGCCATATTATTTTCCGCAATTTTCCCACTATTTCGACAAAATACCAAAAGTCCATATTTTTAATACGCTTATCCAATCGTGACTATTTTTGACCAACTAATTCATTTTCCACTTTCGTAATTATTTGTAAGTTCATTTATCCATCCTTAGAAATCTAAATCATCAATTTCTCTCCCCTTGGGCCTGAAAACCCAATGTAAGTCCAATTACATTTGGCAAGTCCAACAAAATCCCTCTTAGTCCAAACCAACCCCATTAGTCCATTTATAAGTCCACTAATCCATTTACTTGCTATTGGACCTTATGGCCCATTAAGGTCTTAAGCATTTAGCCCGATAGCAAAACTTAGTCCATACCTTTTTACATAAATCTAAAATATAAATTAAAACCCAATGGGCCTTAAGCCTATTAAGTCGTGGCCTAAATAAGCCGAAACAAAATGAGCTATAAGATCCAGTAGTACCAATACTAAATAAGCCCAAAGTCCATTAAGCCATAATCCAAATAAGCCAAATGGCCATTAAACCGAAATTAAATATAACTTTGAAACCGAACATAAGCCAAGATTAAAGTAAGTTAGAAACCCAATAAGTCAAAATATTAAGCTCGTATATGAGCTTATCCAATAAGCCGAATCGAACCAATCAAAATAAGCCAAAACCGAATAAGCCATAACGGATAAACCATAAGCTAAAATATAAGCCAAGCTCATAAGCTCTTCGTGAGCAAGAAAATAAGCCGAGACAAATGGGCCGAAACAAACCAAACGGACCCTTCGGTTGGGTCGAGCCCACACCGAAGCCCAACGAAACCAAATAAGTTATACCCTAACTTTTTAATAAGCAACACTCGATACTAAGCCCGAAATAAACATTTTAACAAAAGAAAAATTACCACAACAACCAAAATATTCAAACTTTAATTCCTTGTTTCCTTTTCTTTCAAACCGACGCACGCAACACCCATTTATTCACATTTTCGCTTTCAAGATTCGATCCTTTTTGACGATCAACTTGTACAACTAGTGTTTTGACACCATAATAGCCATAAAAGTACAACTTTAAACAAAATTTAGAAAACTTACAAGTTTGGATGATCTTGGTTCAGTTTTGACGTGAAGAGAACGAACTCGAATACCTTTTATATAACCCGAGTATACTAACTATCAACCCACTATCTATTCTTAACTCGTGTTCTTGGTAATCTTGAAAAATTATTTGGTTTCTTGCCCTTGTTGTTGCTCGCCCGAATAGAGAGAAAGAGAGAGATTTTTTTTTGATTTCAAAATGAGTGAATGAATCAAAATGTTTGAGGTGGTGGAGAATATATGAGTACTAGTGAGACAACCTAGCTTAAAAATAGCCATCTTGTCCCTTTTTGCTTAACTTGACCGAAAATGGATCCTAGGAGGGTCTCGGGTTCTTCCTTTTATTTTCCATAAATCTAGGTTATTTACACGACACCTATCACATTAAATTGCTACAAAAATTCATTTTGAGCCGTTGTCGGCCGGCTCAAGACCGAAAACATGAATTTTTGACAAAACTCAACCGAACCATCCTCACAATTATGAAAACATTTTAAATCCCCAAAATACACTTTGTCAAAACTAACTTGCACAAAATTTACTTTTTAAGGACCGTAACGGTCTTTTACTGAATGTCACGAAAATGACTGTTTTCTGAAAACTTCCAAATCACAAACCAACGATTTACGTTTTAAACCAACGTTTTCTAAAATCATGAATTTATTTAAATAAATAAGCTCATTTCACACTTCCGAATCACTTAAACTTATTTCCAAACAACTGTCGTGCCGGTACGTGCTGCGTGACGATTTTCTGAAATCGCGGGAAAGCTTCCCAAGATTACTTAAAATACCAACTAAATAATCCGAAATGGAAAGACGAATCAAAAGTGATTCTCTCCCGAGATTCAAAACTCCATCAACTCTCGGTTAAACCATAACCGTTTTACGCAAAAATAGACAACTGAAGTCAATTTTTCAGCTTTTATCAGGAAAACTGACAAGATCAAAAGACTTTCGAAATATGAAATTATAATATTTTATAATACTTAACCCTGAACAAGTTACCGGTTATCACAGTTTAGAGCATCAGCTATCTTTTATCCACTCGTCGGGTTCCAAGTCGACTCAAAGGCATATCTATTTATATAAGACAACAACTCAAACATTTGGTCCCCAATAGCTCATGGGTCCAAAGTTGTTAGTGTTAAACATTCCTTGCATTTGATGCATTTGATTGGGATGTGAGAATGGAGGATATATTTCCCAATGCATGTAACTTTGAGATTGGAAGTTATTCCAAGTTACGGGAAAACCATGAGGTTGGTTTGTCGACCAACATTTCTTTTTGGTTGCGGTGTTTTAGAACAAGGATAATGATTATTGACTCTTCTAGGAGGTGGAGTTTTTGACCTAAAGTTTGGTTTGGTAAATCCAACTCCGGGTTTTAACGATGGTTTATAAAATCTTCTAACCTCATTATCATTAGCAACGGGAACTTTAACATCGTTTACCATTATATGTTTTGGTCTAGGACCCAAAATGGATTTTTGAAAAGAAACAGATTTTTTAATATCTGGTGAACAGACAGGCGGTCCCTCAATTGCTGTGGGGG
>BQNB010044674.1:0-44741 GCA_026074375.1 Tanacetum coccineum | reverse complement strand
GATTTTGAAAAATGACTTCTTTGATTAAACTTATTCACCTGGGGTCTTACAGGACTAAAACTGTTTGAGTTACTTGTTGTTTAGATCTATCAGTATTAACATTAGTCCTGACAGAATTAACATTATGCCTAACATAATTAACATTAGACTTGACAGAATTAACATTTGCCCTACCAGTATTAACATTAGGCCTAACAGAATTGTCATTTTGCCTAACAGTATTAAGTTGTACTAGTCTAGGTATAAAGTGATTAGCATGATTAACCCTGTTTGCATTGTTCCAAACTGGTTTTGCCACCCCGTTACTAGTATTAAAAACCCTTTGTTTCTTGAGCTCAGCCTCTCTTGCCATTTTCTTTTCATAAAAGTCACAATCTCTGATCAAGTGACTTAGGCTTCCACAAACAAAACACTTTTTCTTGATGAAAGAGTGATAGCAGTTTTATATACCTAAAATATATATAAAATATAATACTTTAAAGAGCAATTAAGAAAATTCCCTAAGGAAAATTCACTCTTCAAAAATATATATTATAATATATAGTACGTATATTTAACCGGATAAGTATGATTACCCGGGTCGTTTCCCAACGACTAGTGAAATTGAATCCTCGTTTAAGTCCGGATTATGATTTGAATGAGCAAATGGATGATTTGATAATCTAAAGCAACAATTAAAATGGACAATTAAAGGCAATTAAACATCTAAAACGATTAACGGGAAACAAATATAACGCGACAAATAAGCAAGAAGACTAAAATTAAACCCTAAGATTGTAAACTAATTTTCTACTCCTAAATTAGGATAAAAGAAAATTTTAGGAAAAATAAAAGCCCTAATTTTTATCTTTTTATAAAAGTTTAATTAAACTAATTAAAACCTAACCCTAATTATTAATTAAAACTAAATAAAACTAATTCATTAACTAACCTAAGGGACTAACTGTGTAAAAGACTTAAGGGCTAACGGGGCTAAAGCATTTAACAGGCAAGGATTAACTAAGAAACAGAAAAATTACAAGAATGGTCCCTGAGGACCTAACCCGATAACAACCAAAGTCCTAATAAGCCCTTAAATAAGTTGAAGATTACAAACTGCTTTTTAGGAAAAACTCAAAAGAGAAAAGTTGTAGAACAGCTTGAGGAGAACAACTTTAATGAAAAGACTTATATCTAAAAGCCACAAATAAGCTCAATAAGAGCTTATTTATCAGCTGACCTCAGAAAGTGGGACTTAACCCTTGATTTTAGAAAATAAGCTATAAAAAACTCAAAATTAGTTCAAAAAGTAAAAGGAAAGAAGTTCTAATGAGCTTATGATGTGCTTAACCTAAAAATGAAAAGATAATAGAGCTTAAAGTACTTTTAGACTACTGAAAATGAGGAGGAAACAAGCAAACTCAGAAATCTAGAAAATAAGCCTAAAACCAAAATAAGCTCAAATGCTCAAAAAGCAAAGACAGCAAATGAGCATTTGTAAACTTAACAAACAACTTATAAGCAACTAATTTAAGCAATTAAACCTACTACTTCAAGCTAGAATCTAAAATTTAAAAGCTAAATTCTATTGCTAACTGTTTTTGGCTTTTGAGGTTTTTGAGTGACTTTTGACAGCAAGATTAAGCTAGGAAAATAAGCTAGAAAATAAGATTAAAGACTTAATCTATATTAAGCTATACCTAGACTAAATCTTATCCTAACCTTAGAAACTAAAACCTAAGATTACTTATCTAAGAATTAAGCAAATAGTGACAGCAGTACTAACTTATTGTTAGTACTGATGCACTTTGCACAAGTGCAAACAATAGTGTAGTTTACCTAAGAAGGGTAAACCTGCACTACTTACACTTATTGAGTGTGTATGAACACACTAAATTCACTAGCAAAAGCTCAAAGAGCAAAAATCAAACTTAAGCTATCAAAACTAAGCTAAAAACTCCCCTGGTGCTGACATTATGAAATTAAGCTCTAATCTTTTCATTTTCAAAATCTAACTTATAAAAACTCTTAAACTATTAATTTTAAATGAAATTTAAACTGACTTAATGAAAATCTAAAACTCACTTTGACTATTTGTGGTCAAAGAAGCTTATTCCAAACACCCCTTTAAAGTGATGACAGGTTTGAGTAAAGCTTTGAAATGCAAATCTAATTAATAAGTATTAACTACCAGATAAAAACTAGCTTAAATCTACCCTAACAAACATGAATCAACAACTGTATTAAGCTATAATCTAAGATTAAGCTAATCTCTACTATTTTTGGTTTTTTTAAGATTTATATGACAAATTAATAAAAACTATGATCTAAGCTATTACAACTAAAATCAGATGAACAATTATGACTTTAAAGCTAAATGAAATACAAATAAGCAATTATAAGCAATAATATAAGCAAATAAGCAGTTCTAAATCTAATAAGCACTTTAACTACTATATAAGCTAGAATTTAAAGACATAAGATATTAAAAGGAAACTTACTTGAACTCTAGCTAAACAAGAGCTCAAACTCAATAATCAGCTACAAGCTCTAGCTTATTCATGTGAATAAGCTAGTATAAGTCCATGAGGATCCTTCCATTTTAGATCCCCCTTCCATAGCTTAAATCCAATAAGTCCAAGGTAAGGTAATCATTTTTAAGCTGATTTTAAAGTAGTTTAAATAAAATTAAGGTTAATTAAGCTCAATCATGAGCTTAGAGACTCATGAGAGCTTATGAGTAGCTTATGGCCTTAGTTTAACAATTGATATGAAAATTAAGAGATTATGAGAGATTTTCTAAAAACTGAATTATCATTAATTAAAAAACTTGGTTACAATACTTGAAATGAAAGTTACAATGTTTAAAAGGTAAATTAAGCTGGAAAAAGGAAATTAATCTAAAACTTAAATCTAAAGCTACAAGCTAAAATTAACTAGGTTAAAAGAAAAAAATGTATCTGGTATGTGAACTATTAAGGGCTATTTATAGCTGAACAAAGAACCTTCTAGCCCCTTGCCTTCATCAATCATCCATCCTTGATCTTTCTTTCATTTTTGATCTTTGTTTTTGGCCATTGGATCACTAAGTGACCTCACACGGATTGCCAAGCTGGCATTTCATGTGAGGCTCACTTGTGCTTCTTTTCTGAGAGGAAATGGTACAAATACCCACTAATATTGTGCTTTCACCATTGTTGACGTGTGAGGTGAGCTTGAGTGAGGATAAGTAACCCCTTGATTTGACTGATTTGACCCTTCATTTGTATTAGGGAGCTCATGAATTGACTAATGGGCCCTTTAATTCTTAATTGCCCCTTGTTTTGACTAAGGTAACTAGCGAAGGAGATGATGAATAGTGCACATGTTTTTCCCGCTTGTTTTAACTGCCACAGGGTAATTCGTTTTAAAGTTTGGACTTATTGCACTTTTAGTCCCTCTGGTTATATAGCACAAGTGAAGTGTAAAATAGGTTATAGGAATGACAGAAATGGTCCTTGTGGTTTATTGATAAGGGTAAATGGGCTAGTATTTGGGCTTTGAATTGGGCCTTGGGTTTATTAAATATCCGGGTAGGGTTTTTAAAGGGATCTGGGGCCAATGAGAGATGAGGGGTCATTTTTGGACTATTTTGGGCCTTGTTGACTTTTGTTGACCATGATTTGAATGACTTTGACTTTTCTTGGCTGATTTTGACTTTTCTGGCTTCGGCTTTGTACTCTCCTGATTCTTGTGTCCGTGCTTGCCTGTTTGTTAACTGTTTTCTTGTGATTTTTGATTTATCCTTACCTGCACACACAAAACACAAATACAAGCATATTTTTGTCATTTTTTTGTCTGTTTTGGGTTTAATTGGGTTATTTTAGGTACGAATGGATATGTGTATTCTACACTTATCAAAGAGTAACCTTCTCCTAGTTCTCTTTCCATCATTTCATTCTAATTCTTTCCTTTAACTTTAGGTGTCCCTTGATTTTTCATTAGTTGCCTAGGAGTTTTTACGTGTGTTACACAACTAGGTTCAGCTTCTTTTGGTTTTGGTTCAGACACGACTTCTTCACTAGATGTAACAGAATTCTCACTGAATTTGTCATCTGAGACACTAGTTTCAGGCTTTTGAGGTCCCTTTTTACCATAAACATACAAAGAATCATCAATTTCCTCTTGTGGTTTAGGAGTATAGTCTCCAGTTAATGGATGTGGAACTCCTTTGAAATTATCAGTCTTTGAAAATCTACTGTATAAAGGTTTGTTAAGAAAATCTTCTTCTGTACACTTAAACACAGTACGATTCATTTCTTCCTCATAGCTTAAAACCTCATTGTTTGATTGTATTTCATATCCTAAGCCAACTTTACTATTTGAAGTCATACCTGAATCAACTAATTTCCAAAGGTTTTTAGAAGAATTTTTCCATGAATCTACTATTTTCTGCAATTGTTCCTTTTCTTTTACAGCTTTCATTCCTATTCTCCTATATTTTTTAAGCTTTTCATCTTTTGCATATATTTCATTTGCCTGAAATGTAAGCTGTTCATTTAGAGATAATTGCTGCTTTTGAAAAGTAACAACTTGAGCTTCTAATTTCTTAACAGCTAGAGTATAGGCAAGTATTTTTGCTTCTTGTTCACCTAACTGATTCATTTGTGACACACATAGTTTTTAAAGCTTATTATATGAATCAATGCAAGTATTAGAACAAATGATACCTAAATAGGGGGCATTATTTGAGTTGTTGCCATGAGTGCATGATTTTGTCTCTTCTTCCTCTACTGTATGTTCTCCCCAATTGACAACACCATCATCATGTGTTAGCAACAGTTTCTATTCTAGTTCTTTCTTTCCAGGTCCTTGATCTTGATAAAACGAGTCTCTCTTCTTTCCATCATTTGTCCCCTTCGATGTGCATTCCCTTGCAAAATGACCAGTGCTGTGACATTTGAAACATTCAAGCTTTTTTTGGTCAAAACCAACAGGTTTGTTTCCATCAATCCGGACTCTCCTTCCAGTCTTCTTATAAAACTTCTTCATTCGAATAGCAATCATTGCTATCTGCCAGTTTATGTCCATCTCTTCAATGTCCACATCATCAATCTGTTCTAGGTCTTCAGGAAGCAAGTCCAGATCTTCTGATTGTTTGGCAAAGAGTGAATAAATCACTTCATCAGCAAAACCAGCAGTAACTTCTCGTTCTGGAATATTGTTTGAAGAAGTAGAAGGAGTGAAAGTACTGTAGGCACCAGTATGACCAGACTTAACCTTGTTAGTGCTGCTCTTGCTGTGTGATACAAAAGCAACATTTTGAGCACTTGCAGATGATTGATTGCTAGTTTTTTATACACTATATTATATTAATACACAAAAGTATAGAGAATAATTCCCAAAGTAGCCCTCTAGGAAAATTCTTATACAAATATATAATAATAATAATATATGTATGTTTACCGGGAAGTACGCTTTCCCGGGTCGTTTCCCCAACGACTTGTGAAATTGAAGCACTGCTTTAGATTTGGATTAGATTTTGAATTAAGCAAAGATTGATTTGATTATCTATGACTACTAAATAAAAGCAACAAATAAAATAAGCACACAAAAGCAATTAAACACTTAAAACAATTAACGGGTACAAATAAAACGCGACAATTAAGCAAAATAGACAAAATTAAACTTTAAAAATGCAAACTAAATTTCTAAACTTAGAATAAGACAAAATAAAATTCTAGGAAATAGTAAAATATTTTTTTATAATTTTTGAATTTATTATGAATTAAAAACTATTTTAATCTAATTAAGTCCTAAAAAATAGCAAATTAAGTCCTAAAAATTAAGAAAAATAATTTTTAAACTTAGAAAAGTCTAAAATAACATAAAAACTCGGAAAACTATTTTTAACTATTTTTAAAATTAAAATTCTATTTTTAAAATTAAAAATAAAAGCCTAAAATTGAAAATAAAAATCTAAAAGTGATGAAAATGATTTTAATGAATGTAAACCTAGAAATATTTATTTTAATACTAAAAACTATTTTTTTGTATTTTTAAAAGTTATTTTTGTATTTTTTTATGATTTTTCAAAAAATAAAACCTAAGAAAAATGATTAAAAATAATCTACTAGATGGAAAAATGTGAAAAATTCAGGGAAAGTACTAGGTACTAGCAGGAACTAAGGAAAAATAAGAATAATCAAAAAGCTACAAAGAAAATAAACATAGAATAAGCTCTAAAAGCTTCGGCTTATTATTAAAAAGGAATTTGAAAATGACTATAAGAGTTAAATGAAAAGGAATGAGGTTGGATGAGCTATTGAAGCACAATGGTTAAGGTGTTGGGTGTGTGAGCGTGAGGTGCTGGGTTCGAGTCCCATTCACAGCTTTTTGGATTTTTTTTAATTTTTGAAATCTAAAAGCTAAAACTTATTAAGCAAACATTTCTGAGCACTTTTAATAAAAGGAGTATAAGCTAAATCTCAAAATTAAGCTCTCTAAGAGCTTATAAAGAAGCTGTTCACAGAAACAAGCTTAAAAGGGCTTAAAATCTAATTTTTACTTATTTGCTTGCACAAAATTCATTTTAAACTCCCATTATGAAAACAAAAAGAAAAGTTCACAGCTTATGATGTATATAAGCTAATCCTAACAAGCTAACTTTATAATTAACACTTAATGCCAACTAAATTTCAAGATCAAAGTAGCAAACTCAGAGATTTAGTCTAAAAGCTAAAAAAACTAAATAAGCTATAAAACTCAATAAGCTAATTCAGACCCTAAGCTTTTGAAAACTAGATAAACAACTATTAAGCTATGAAACTAAATGATAAAACCTAATCCTATAAGCTAGAGATCTAAATTCAGAAGCTACTTACTAAATACTACTGTTTTTGGTATTTTTGAGATTTTTATGAAATTAAAAGCTAAATTAACCTAAGAATTTAAGCTAAAAATGAAAGATAAGTTTTTATCTAAATTAAGCTATATGTAATCTTAAAACTTACTAAATTTTAAAGCTTAAAACCTACCAAAACTTGTTTAAAATGATGATGAAAAAGTCAGCAATAGTAACTGTTGTTACTACTGCTGATGCACTTGAAAAAGGCTAGAACCAAAATGCATGTGACCTTGGTGGTTTCCCCTTCTCTAGACTCACTCAATGAGAGTGTTAGAACACTAAACACGCAAATACCAAGCTTAGGAAAACTTGGATCAATTTTTGAACAAGCTAAGATAAGTGACAAATTCCCCTGGTGCAGGAACAATTAAAAAGAGCTTAAACTTTTGAAATTTTAAAATCTAATCCTTGAAAACTACTCTACTACTAGTTTAAAATGATTATAAAGCTAACTCAAACCAATAGCTAAACTCACTTTGACTTTAAGAGGTCAAAGTGGGTAATGCCAAACACTCCTTTAGACTTATTACAATTCATTTAAGCTTATGACAGAAAGATTAAAAGCTCAATTCCTAAACACTAATTAACAAACAGCTTTTAACAACTAATTTGATCATATATCATAAAGCAAATAGGCCGTAATCCATAAGCTACACAATACTCTAATATTTTTGGCTTTTTTATATGATTTTAAAGACAAAAAAATGAAAGCTGAGATTTAAGCTACAACAACTAAGAACAAATGATTAATAAGTTTAAATATAGGAGATTAAGCACAATTAAGCCACTAGATAAGCAAATAAGCAAGACTAATAAGCTACTAGCTAGAGATTTTATGACAAATAAACTAAATAAAGACTTACAGGAACCTTAGAAGAACAAAGATTAAATAAGCTCAAATGAGCACCTACAAGCTCTGGCTTATCCTAAGATAAGCTAGTTAAGTCCATAGAGGCTCATCCCTTGCTAGCCTCCCTTCCATAAGCTCACAATTCAACTAAGCAAAGGTATAGGTTTTAACTGATTGTAGAGTCTAAGTATGATTAATGTTGGGAAATAGATTGTAAAAGACTTAATACTGGTAGTATAACAGTTAAGTCTGGTAGTAATAGTTAGTTCTGGCAGTACTAAGTTAATACTGGCAGTACTAAGTTAAGTCTGGCAGTACTAAAGTTAGTACTGGTAGAGTAGCAGTACTAGAGTTAGTACTGGTCATGTTTAGTTAAGTCTGTTTATAGTTAAGTCTGTTTATGTAACAGAATAGTAATAGTTATCTTAGAGATATCTTAGGAAAGGATGTGTATTATCCTTTCACACGTTTGTAAAGCCCATTAGGGTTTCCTTGGTGTATAAAAGGAACCCTAAGGCACAATGTTATGTACGTGATTGAAATATCAATAGAAGCATAGAGCTTAATAGCAATTTAGTATTACTGTTTCTTCTTAATTCTTGTGTTAAGATTCCGCATTAACACTTGATATTCATAGTCGGTGTCTCTCACATAGTTGATTTGGATTTATTCAAGTTAGCTATCGTCTTACAAAAGGCTAATCAGATCCTATACCAAGGACCTACAAGTGGTATCAGAGCCTTTAGAGGGACTCTGAGAAAGAAGAATCAGATGTATAACTCTGCCAGCATGTATTTGGAGCCTTTGAATTGCCCATTTGCCTTTAATTAGTAAATGACCTTTGTTTTAACCTGGGGTTAATGGAGAAGGGAGACGATGATAGTACCCAACTTATTTTCGCCCCATTTTAACTGAGGGGGTAAAAGGGTATAACTTTGGGAATATGGCAAAGTGAAGTCCTTGTCTTTGTTAAACAAAAGTCCTAGTGTAAAATATCTTTTAATCTTGGCAAAAATGGTCCCTGGACTTATTTAAAAGGGTAATGGGCTTTAGGTATTAAATGTGCAGTTTGGATTCTTGAGGGACTGAATGTGTAACTTTGGGTTTTTGTCCTTTAGTGTTTGACTTTTGTTGACCTATAGTTGACTGAGAGCTTTGACTTTTTGACTTTGGGTTGATTTCCCGGCTTCTTTTACACTCTTCCGTTCTTGTATCCGTGTTTGCCCGTTTTTGATGGTTTTCTTGTGATTTTTGTCTTATCCATACCTGCACACACTAAACACAAAAACAAGTTCATCTTTGCCATTTTTAGTGTGTTTTTGGCCATTTAGTGTCATTTTTAGTGTTAACGGATATGTGTATTTTACACCTATCAAGAAACAACTTCTGTTTTTTGTTGATGCGTCTTTCGGTGTAATGTTTTATCTTAAATTATATCTAAAGTTTCACCTTAAGTCTTTCTATACGATAACATTTTACACAGTTCAACATGTGGTTTATAGGTTGTCATTGTATATTCTAATCTGTTTTATAGCTGGTTAGATATGTTGTTGTGTCATATGGTTGCAATGCGTTTTGTCAGTCTTGCATTAACCTGTGCCAAAACATTGCCATATCTTATTTTAAATACGTGCTTATTGTGAGTAAAAAATGACCCTTGTCTTAGGTTGGCACATATCGGTGGTCTATGGCGTTTAATATGGCAGTTTTTCATACAAAGGATATTGCTTCGTTTAAGGCGATGAGATTCTGTATGGCTTTGTTTAATCTCTAAAACCAATGTGCACATCAAGTACATCTATTGATTTTATTATTTCTTGTTATTTTTAGGCATTTTATAAGTTAATTTGTTTAAATAGGTACAATTTTAAAGTTTTTTCCATGATGAATATCTCAATTGCTGTAACAATGTCATTGGTGATTGTTGTCTTGCGTCACTCTTATAATGGCCTATGATAAAAGCTCAACAAGTTGTTCAAGTAAGCGCCGCTTGTAGTTGAGCATGAATGAATGATAAAGTAACACTTTTTACCTTTTTGTTTTTGGGATTTTTTTAAGAGTTAGATAGTTAAACATTACTAACTTTTACTGGGATCTCATACATGTTCGCAACTCTTGTTAGAAACTTCTTATACATATTGACAACTCTGCGCGGATTGTGCACAATTCGTTTACATTTTGTGCCCTTCTTTGGTGGCTTGCTTTTAAAAAGGCGATCGTGTGAGTAGGTGTTTGGTCTTAAATACAAAAGAAAGTTATTCCAACGTTACTAGAATGAAGGAGGTCAATTATTTTCTCCTTTGTTTTATTGCCAAATAAGTTGCTTGAGAATTAGGATAGCTAAAAAGAACCTCAGTTTTGCTGTCATATGAATTGAGGCGCCTCTTCACCTTCTTTTGTTGGATCTGTGTCACCGTAAAACTAAATTTGTATGAGAATTTATTCTGTCGCCTTACGGGGAAGCACACGTTTATATACGTAAAAACAATTAAAAAATAAATTAATTAAATGTCAATATATTTAAGTGATACAGCTAACGGAGCGTTTAAATGTTAATAATATTTAATGGGAGTTTATATTAGTCATTAATAGTTAAAAGAAGGACTAATATGCAATTATGGAAAAAAGAAAGTATGAGAATTATTTCTTTTTTCCTTAGCCAATTATTTCTTAATCTCAAGAGGAGGTGGAATAACCTAACTTGCAAGTCAAGTTTAGAAGGCTATAAATAGAGGCTTAGGGTGTTTAGTTTTCTCATAACTTGAAAACCTAAAACCCTAAATCTCTACTCCTTCTTTCCCTCTTGCTTGTGCGATTGACCGAATATCCCTAAGGGATTCGGTTCGTGGGTTTTGTTCGACAAAGAGAAACCACAAAGGTTTCAATAGTTCGAAATTTCTTCCTAGAACGCGAGTGGTTTTCGTTTTGCGTTATCACTTAGTACTGCTACTTAATTGTTTGCTAAGAACGTATTGTGTGTGTTGAAGTAGAGAGATATTACTTTACATCTTGGGTGGTTTTCGCGTGGTATTTATATTATACACACGCGTATATTTAAGACGGTGTATTCGTTATTTGCTAAAAGGTCCGCATTCTTGATTCCTTTGTTAATTACATAATTTTATACGTGTTTATCTTTCCGCTACGTACTTGTGATAAATTAATGGTTAATTAGTTGTAAAAACCCAACAGTGGCATCACGAGCCATCGTGTAGAATTTGTAGTTACAAAGTAATAAAATTTGACAAATTAGGGTTCTTGATTAATTTTTAAGCCCTTTGGGCGGTTTTATGCATAAAAGATTCGATCTTTATGTATAAAGTTTCAATCTTTATTGGTTATGAAATTAATTAGACGAATTCTAGGTTGTATGAAATTTTATATGATTAAAACTTGATGCGTTTAATTGTTACTTGATCGGGTTTATTATTATAATTAATTGTTAATTCGGTATCCATGATAAATACATGCAATTTATCATAGAGGGATATGTGATATAAATCTTGTTAATTGTTAAAAGCTTTATGCAAATATGATGCTCAATAATTCACACATAGACACTAAATTTATGTGGTTTCGATCCACGACTGTAAAGCTAGAGAAGATCAGGGCTATGTCTTAATGGGGCCTAAACGTTGCTTATATTTTATGTGCTATGTGGTATATATAGTTATATATGGCTTACGCAATCGATTATATCGATAGATGTGGCCGGATTTTTAGGACGAATGAGCCTTATATGAATATATACATATTTTTTAATTATTAGATAATTAGGATCATAATTGATATTTGCATGAATTAATTGTTAAGTGTTGTTTTTGAATAAGTGTTATGTGTATTAGTTTCGTGTTTATATTGTTTTTATTTTAAGTTTGGACTTATGAGAAAATAAAAGGGTTTTTAGAAAAATAAATTTAAACATGACTAATAATTATAAAATCAGATTTATTATGGACTATTTTATAGTTCATAATGTGTTTTATCAAATAATAGAATTTAATTTTTATTCAATGACGTAATTTGCAAAAGTATATTAGTTGCAAGGATAAGGTTCGGGGAGACTCATTAAGACTTCGGTCTTGTAGATACCATTACCCTATAATACCTGACTATGTTGTAGTTTCCTAACCTTGAATACTATTTAGGAAGTTACGAATGGTCTAGAGTTTGAATGGTTTTTAACCATTCTTTAGTCTTTTCCCGCGATAAAATATAAAATCTTTAAGTTTTGAAAACACGTTGAATCGTCAATTTTAAAAAGGTAACACTATTTATACATTAAATGTTTAGAAAATAAGTGATACCGTAATAAATTAACCTTAATTGAGTTTAAAAAGGTTTTTTTATTTAAAACCTATGATACGAAGATGTATGCATGCTTCTTCATACATATTTGTCACGACAAATATAATACCCTTTTTTAAATAAGGTATTGCCATTCAATTTGTAGGGAACACTTGCAGATGCTTTTTATATGCGTAAGAAAATAAAACAGTTATGTAGATTGTAATCCCAAGATGATTATACACTTTTTTGTGAGACGTTAGTGTTACATAATCACAGTTCTTGATTGGACGACTTAATCAGTTTAGTGGTGAGACCTTAAACTTGAGGCATAGATGGGATAAAACATGCTTACTAGTATATTATTGTAATAAAGTAAGTCCCATAAGGTTCTAGGAATTGCACCGACGACAATTATTGATCGTCAATTATCTTTTGAATACACCATTGCTAGCAGATCAACTGATGTGATGGTGGTATGTCAAGATGGATCCTAGCCTTTAGAAAATTAATTGTTTAAAAAATTTTAAACATGGGTAGTTAATTTTCTATAAGGAATATTATTGAAAATACTAAAATTGAATTTTGTGATTCTATTAATAGTATTAATGCAACGATAAACCGTAAACAAGGGTTTGTTTCTTTCTTAAAGAAGTCAAACCGAGACTCCTTTCCTTGTAAGGAATAGGGAGACTCATTCCTATCATCTTTCTTGCTCCGAAAAGTTATTATAGGAACGTAGGAATTGTCCTAATGTAATAAAACTCATAGAATACTTAAATGTTAAGTAGATTGCATGATTGTATTTTCAGACAGATTCCCATCACCTTATTCGGTGGTGAAGTACTTTGAAACATGTAAGACATTCGGATAAATAGAGAATATGTTCTTAAAGCTATCAAATGATAACATCTTAATGTAAGATGTTTTATGAGTTCTTGATTAGGAAATACCATTATTACCGCAAAAGTGATGAAGGCAAACTAATATAATGTATCTAGTTGTTTGTCTTAATCAAAATTAAGGAGAAAATTGCATGCCAATTTTTCAAGTTAATAAATAATATTGATGGATAGTCCCTCATCTATATAGTAGAACTTTTGAAATCCAAGTACATTGCTACTAATTAAGATTTCAAAGAAAGTTGTAAAATAAATAGATCACTATTTATTTTCACCGGTTATGAAGCACTTGCAATGTTGTCAAATCCAGTGGGAGCATCATGATTTATTTCTGAACAAGATATTAATGTAATGTTGTCTAATTCAGTGGGAGCTACAAGGTTTATTATCTTGTTAGTAACCAAGATTATTTCTCGCTTGTCTTGGGATAATGCATAATTTTACAACTATAGACATTCATGGTTTTAAGGATAGTCGTGCACTATTTCTTATTAAACAAAGTGGTTCTATATCTACTTGTAACGCTAATATCTATGACACTATCATATTGTCCATATAAACAAACGAATGTCGTGTTGTTTAACTAAAATTGTATGTTGTGTGTGCCCATGCTATGTGGAGGAAATCTTTATTGTGGTGCAAGGGACAAACATGACACTATACAAATAGGAATTTAAAGGTTCTATTGGCCGTAAGGTATTGAAAACACAATATGTCGAGATGATGAATTAAAGACTTTCTTTAAGTAAAATGTGTATGTGTTTTTGGAATGTCCAAAAATATATAAAGTAATCTTAATTTTTATGGACTATAGACATACTTCAAGTAAAAGGTTTTTGTGCTCTTGAAATGTCCCAAATAATGAAGTAATCTTGATTAACTTGAAATTACTACTGAAGCCAAGTGTAGAGAAATAGTTGTATCATGCATGAATGCAAGATGATTTGACAACATTGGTATTTAGTCAAAAGTTATTAGATAATTATAGAATTGAATATTTTAATGGAATATGTTTGGTTTTGGAATTCTTCTTAGATTATGGATTTGTCCATAGTAATGGAAATCTAAGGATATATATTGCAACAATTTGTTGTGCAATTAGAATAAACCAATGAACTTGGAGTTCATGAGGTGCCAAACATTATTAAGAGAATATTCATTGTTTACGGATTTTAAAAGCATGGGGTTGTTTGTGTACACGGATGCTAAATCGAATTGAGATGACACTCAATACTAGTCATGGTATGATTTCATTTTTTATGATGACCATGTGGACTAGTTGTGCTCAACTGAGAGCATAGTTGCATTATACAATTAGGAATAAGAATACTTATACACTTTTGGAAGCTGCGAAAGATGATTGTTGTCAATAGTTGATGCCACACGCCTTATGAGATATAGTGTGTTAATATTAAGATATTTGTATAAACAAACAATCATCATATATATTCAAGAACTTTATTAATTGAATTCTTGAAATAAGTATTCTCAAAATTCTGAAAGATCAAAGCTAGTTGAAATTAATGAAATCTATGCCTTGTCAACAAGTACGATAGTCGTATCTTGAGGCATGATTCGTCAACTAGAATTATCATGCATTTGATCTATTTAGTATTTGGATAAGGGATGTTAAGATAATTTTATTAATGATAAAGATACATGGTATGAAGTTATATTTAATACAAATTGTGTCTTATATTTGCATGTTTAATCCGTGAATAATATTTATTATTCTAAATTAGTCCATTATCGATCAACAATATGGGAATATTGTTGAACTACGACAAATCTGAGTGATTGGTGATATCTTTGATATTAAAGGATGTGTCTGCCAAACTCACATGATAGTTATAAGATGAATATTGAACTTCCCCAACTAACAAGATCATCACTTTATGGATCGTCGTCATCAAGTGAATCTTGTATGTGATTTTGATTTACTAAATCCTTAGACTTGAGATGCAAGTAGGTCTTGCATGTGTGGATAATCCTTCTTGATGTAGTTTAAGTTATCCTGAATAAGGTAGCTAATAAGGACTATTTTCAGAAGTGATTGTGAAGCATGGTGACTTAACACTTGTAGTCAATAAATAATTTGTTTCTTCAATAGTTGAAGTATGATGTCACTGGGCCCCTCGTAAAGTTAATCAGATGTATGTGTGGCCGCACCCAAAAGCTCATGTAGAAGTGTCTCGATGACTTTTGGTAATCTTGATTAATCATATATACGAGAAACATAATCGTTAATTAATGGAATGACTTAGATCCATATCCATTTTTTAACACGGTATCGAAAAGAAAGGGATTGTAAATACATAAATCATTTATCTGTGACTTTATGAAACCACACTCGGATATTTCTAGGAGCATTGGCATGTTGCTAGACGCTTACCAATGTTATTATATTATTTAGTACATGTCCAAGTGGGAGCTGTTGGATTATGTCCACGTAAAATAATATATGTTCGGGAATTTTATTCGAGCCTACGGGGACGCACGCGTTAATACGTAAAACAATTATAGTAAATATATTAAATGTAATATATTTAGTGATAAAGCTTAAACGAGCGTTAAATATTAATAAATATTTAATGGGAGTTATATTAGTCATTAATAGTTAAAAGAAGGACTAATATGCAATTATGGAGAAAAGAAAAGTATGAGAATTATTTCCTTTTTTCCCTTAGCTACTTTGTTTCCTAATCTCTAAGAGCGAGGGTGAAGGAAGTGACGATTTATAGAAACTTGAGGATAGTGTTATATGGTTAACTTGGAGACAAGTTTGGAGACATAAAACACCCCCTTAAGATCATAAATCTATGGACATATATTCATCACCCTAAAATCTCGATTACGTGTGATTTCCACAAGGATAACCATTAGTAACGATTGCATGATACATCCCCACTAATTTGATGATTAGTTAAATCATGAACAACCATGCATGCTATATCATGCATCGCAAAACAAAGTTGGCAAACTTTGTTGCTACTTTCTTTCATATATAGTCTGTTCGACATAATATAAAACTTTAAGGTTTCGATCGTGTGACGATAAGATTCAAAACAAGAACATCGTGTTGAGTTGTTTTATTCGTGAAGAAAAGACTAGCATCCTAGCGTATCTCAGTGACGTGTAGTGTGTGTACACCATAGAGGTTATCTACTTTGGTAACTTATTTAGTTTGTGTGATATTCAATTTATACACACTTCGTATATTCAAAGATGGTGTATGCGTTATCTGCTAAAGGTTACGCGTTCTGATCCCTTTGTTATTACATATGCTATACGTGTTGATCTTTATTCCGCTGGTCTCATGATATTTTAATGGTTAATTACATCCGTAATAACCATCAGAAAATACTAATTTTGTCTACGCCCATAATTTTCAGTTTCCTCTTGCCGTGAAGAAAGTATGTTGTGACAGATTAACAGATTAAATTTACCTCTTTTCTTGAAACAACGATTATTATAAGTGAATACTCAATTTTCTAGGACCAGAGATACCTACGAAACAATACAATTAACTAGAACAAGCAACTCAATGGGTCGCCGGGGTCATTCAAGCCAATTTAAACGAATGTGTTTCCTATTATGGGTGATTGTTGGGTATTTTTAAGTGACTAAAGTTTCTAAATATATTTTGTAGTATAAGTGCCTAAATTCATACCTACACCCCCCCCCCCCCCCCCCCCCCCCCCCATAGTGTTGAAGAACAATTCAGACAACACTTTCCGAGTTCTTGAAGACAAAGCCTTCACTTCATTGATTGATGCGGTTCAACTATTGAAACACAAGCCCCAAAGAAGAAGTTTAGTTCAGTAAGGATGTCAATGTCTTACTCAACGATGTTTGATCTCTTCGTCCACAAAGTTATGGCCAAACATCTCAAAGTATTTAGAAGATCAAAAGCGGTAAAATCTACTTTATGCAAAAAGGATAAAACTTGTCTTCTTAGGAAACCACGCCTTTCAGAGTTGGTAAGAAAGTACAAACAGTGTCAATCATTATTCCCTAAAAAAGATTCATCCATTACTAGATAGCAACATATTAATGCAATCTCACCAATCATTAGATGCTCAACAGTTAAAGTATAAAGCCTTGTAACCCTTAATCCTCTGCTATAAAAGAAATTGGATGTCTGTGAGTAAATGCATCTTTTGCACTCTTAATGTAATTACACATTCAAGAGAATTTACTCCTCGAAAAAACACCCTCCACCACATTCAAACTTGGTCGCTTGTGAAATTCCCGTGGGTATGAAAAAGTTCATACTAAGGGTATGTTTGGTAACACGTAGTAGAAGTAAGCAGTAGCAGGCAGAGTTAGCCATGCCCCCCCTCTCGGAGTAGTAGCAGTAAGCAGCTACTATTTGTTTTTAAAAAGATGTTTGGGTAAAAGTAGCTGTAAGCTAACTACCCCCCCCCCCCCCCCCCCACGTGATTACAAAAAGTGTAATATTACAAAAAAAAGGCATTATAACTTAATTAAAGAAATTATAATTTTTTTACTTCAAACAATTCGGGGTATAAATGTTAATTTTATAACAAACTGTTTAGTGCAGTTCTGAATTGCTTCTTCAATACATTTGAGATTAGAGTGGTTATACATATTCAAATGCTTGTTGAGAGGTTGTCAAACAAGCTTTTTATTTAAAATGCTTACCGGCTTGTCCTTGTCGCTCCAAGACGCTTGTTGCAAACACAACCTTAAAACCATATTTGAGGTTGTATGTTTGGTCATAGGAAGAGATAGAAAATTTTCATTTCCAACTAGAAGTTTTATTCCGTATAACAATACTTGTCATAAATTCTTTGATTAATTTCTAAAAAGAATTCATAAACATTGAAAAATATATGTCTATTGTTTAAACTAATTTACGTATTATTGTTTTAAAACTATTTAAACACACATTAGTTATCATGGAAGGTGATTTAACTTAGTTATAATAAGTTTCAATCACTCTAAAGTGAACAACAAATGGTATGAGAGCAGTTGCTTTATAAAACTTTTCAAAACAAAACTAGTAAAAATGTTTTAAAAATCAAGATCCTATCATGAGAACTGATGTCCCCAAACTTTTAGATGCAAAGGGAGGTGGTTATGTCATCGTTGCTAAGATTCAAAAAATAAACGAAAAGGTTCCTATCACATTGTTAGAATGGAACCCTGCTTTATCAAAATTTTAAGTAATGGTCCATACGTTTCTAAGATTGTTGTTGGTCTTGACAAATGAGAAACTCAATAGAACAATGATGAAAGAAGGGTAGTCAATCTTGACCAACATCTCAAAATTATATCATGCTTGCCTAATGATGTGATGGAATGAGTCATAAAGTGTCACGCTGCTAAAAGGACATGGGAAGATCTGATTATAAACTATGAGAGACCCTCTGAAGTCAAAGTAAATAAAGTAATAAACGTAAAACTTGAATAGAACACTTTTAGTCATCGTGAAAATGAGAAAGTCTCTCAAACATTCACCAGGTATAAAGTTATTATGAATGAACTGGTAAATGATGTTGTTACCCTCTCAAAACATGAAATAAACACAGGCTTTGTTAACCGCCTACCAAAGAAATGGTTGAGCTTTAACCATGGTCTAAAAAACTCTAACCAGGTTAGAGATTTAAACATATCCACACAACTTGGTAAATTCAAGTATGGAGAAATATTGATAGATAAATTTGTTAATACAAATAAACCGGTAAAAACGTTTATTTCTATTTTACGATCTTGTTATACATTTTTTATAACAACTCATAAAATCGTATTCACACACATTTTATAACTAAAACGCTTTTATAAAATGTAAATCTTTTCATATTTAGTAACTTAGAACTTTAAATTACATAAGTTGTAAGTAAACCTTCAGATATTTTTACATCATTGATGACATAAGCATCCTACTATATCCTAGGGTAATTGACCAAGATTACATATAATCTTTTAAGATTTTGCAAATCAAAATTCGGACTTTATATCAGAATGTCGGTTCCATTATGTAACATTGTCCGGTTCTATTCAAGCGAGGGAACCGGGCTACAAGACAAGACGGTTCCATTAAGTTATACTGGTCGGTTCCCTTATGCAATGGAACTCGCGGAACCGTGCTACATTACAGTTTTTGGCCTATAAATACCAAGCTATTTCTCATATTTTTACTCACCAATTCTCACTCTAATATTTCTAATCTTCTGATCATCCTCTCTTCTCTAATCTTATTTAGTTTCTTTAGCATTTTAGTAATTCTCTTCCAAGAAGAAATTTGCCAAAAAAAAAAAAAAACACCCTTTAAGACGATCAAGTTCCAAGAATTCTTTGCTTTGCTTCCATCACATTGTCAAGATTACATTTCTATATCTTGTATTTCATTTAGTAGTTGTAGCATCATCTATCATTCTTGTAAAAATAGTGTGATTGCATTTGGGTGGATTCTACCTTTGTTAGAATCCGGTATTGAGCTTTGTACTGTTAAAAGTTATAAGAAACATTATGAGGCTTCTCCGCCATTTTAAGGAGATTGGTGACTAGTGTTTACTAACTCTCGAGTAGGTTACTCGGGGAGTAGAGTAGGACAAGGAAGGTGTCCTGGTAGCTGAATGATGAGGTGTCATTTTATATATCTTTTCAGGGTCGTTTAACCCCCTAAATCATGCATTATGCCCAAAATAGGTACTTAATCGTTCCTTTTTATGTATTCAGCATTTGGAAGGCATTGGAGGAAATAACGTGATTTGGGGTCATTTTGAGAAGAAACGGACATAACTACGGTCCTTAACCCTACACCAATCTCTCAAGAAATTTTTCTACTCAGAAATGGAGACGGCGTACAGATTACACTGTGACGCCGTCACACTCATTACCAAGACAGCATCACAAGATCTTAAGATGGCGTCAGAATAATCACAAAATCTTTCCATATTTAGTAACTTAGAACTTTAAATTACATAAGTTGTAAGTAAACCTTTAGATATTTTTACATCATTGATGACATAAGCACCCTACCATATCCTAGGGTAATCGACCAAGATTACATATAATCTTTCAAGATTTTGCAAATTAAAATTTGGACTTTGTATCAGAATGTCGATTCCATTGTGTAACATTGTCCGGTTCTATTCAAGCGAGGGAACCATGCAGAACCGGGCTACAAGACAAGCCGGTTCCATTAAGTTATACTCGTCGGTTCCCTTATGCAATGGAACCCGCGGAACCGTGCTACAGTGCACTTTTTGGCCTATAAATACCAAGCCATTTCTTATATTTTTACTTACCAATTCTCACTCTAATATTTCTAATCTTCTGATCATCCTCTCTTCTCTAATTCTTGTTTAGTTTCCTTTAGCATTTATAGGTAATTCTCTTTAAAGAAGAAATTGCCAAACTCCCCTTTGAGACGATCAAGTTCCAAGAATCTTGCTTTGCATCTCTATCACATTGTTAAGATTACATTTCTATATCTTGTATTTCATTTAGTAGTTGTAGCATCATCTATCATTTTGTAAATTAGTGTGATTGCATTTGTGGTGGATTCTTTACTTTGTTAGAATCCTGGTATTGAGCTTTGTCTGTTAAAAGTTATATGAAACATTATGAGGCTTCTACGCCATTGTAAGGAGCTTGGGTGACTAGTGTTTACTGAACTCTCGAGTAGGTTCTCGGTGAGTTTCGAGTAGGACAAGGAGGTGTCCTGGTAGTGAATGTTGAGGAGGTGTCATTTTATAGACTTTTTTAGGTCGTTTAACCCCTAAATCTGCTTTATGCCCATAAAATAGGTACGTATTTTCAATCGTTCCTTTTCGTTATTCAGCTTTTGAAGGAAAATTCCTGAATTTAGGCTTTTTTTAGAGAAGAAACGGACTAAAACTACAGACTCATTTACCCTACATCTCTCAAGAATTTCTACTAGAAGCTGGAGACGGCGTCACTGATTTCAAACCGGGGGTGACGCCGACACATCTCATACAGACGGCCATCACAAGATCTCAAGACGGCGTCAGAATGCAGACCCAGCCCATTATCTAGTATATTCTACTCATGCGGCTATCACGAATTAAGCGCAACGCCGTCACAGCGATATTCATATATCATACAAATCCGTTTTTAGGGTTTTAGGTGTGTAACTTTAGATTAAAAGAAAGGGACAAACCCTAGTTCGTTTAGCAGCTATTAGAGACAATTTTAGGGCATCAAAACCTTATTGTACTCTTTTTAATTCATGTTTTAATCAAGTAAGACTATCTTAATCATTCAGTATGTCTTGCTGTGTGATTCTTATCTGTTCTTGCTTTATCTTTAACATGATTGACTAAACCTTCTGTTGGGTTTATTTATGATTATATGAAACCTAGAATGTTGATCTTAGTGGTGTTGCTTCTTGTGATGAATATGCATGTTAGGTCTTAGAAAACCAGCTTTTGTCTGTATCGTTGTTGATATGTCTAGGAAAACGTGATTGTGTAGAAAGGATACCATCGGGTAACAATCATCATACTATCTTGCCCCTTATATAGTTGATACACTCTTAATATATATCAAATGCATTTAATACACTCTTAGGGGCCTTGTAATAGTCTTCATACTACGTTACTTATGCGTTGCCTTAAAGGAATATTAAATAGATGGCAGGTTCATGTAATTCGTTCATGACTTAGGAAATAATTACATAGATCATCACAAGTGTGACAAAGCAACAACACTAGGAGAAGCAATCTAGGGAGTAATACATGATTAAATAAACACAATTTTTAATTATATTGTTATCACTAGTAGCTTAGATTATTATTTAGTTTAATAGCTAAAACCAACCAAACATCTCAAACATATGATTTACTGCTTTCATAAAATATAAAAACATAAAAATAATCTTCTCTCAACCCCTAGAATTCTGTTAGACCATGATCAAGCCTTCCACCCTATTCCCCTTTATGTGAGCGATAACAATCCCCCGGTCTTGCCTATACTACACTGCAAGTTTAGGTACACTACCTAGAGAGTTGTTAAAACTTCTTGTTTGTAGAAGTCCCCTTACGACAAACCGGCAACAAGTTTTCTAACACCGCTGCGTGGGAATAGTTAGGTTTTTATCATTAGTTTGTCTAGTTCTCACTTCCTGGAATCCTTTCCTTCAAGTAAGATATAATTCTGCATATTAGCTTTTCGTAGGTGTATCTTTTCTTTTGTGTGTTTGTTCTGTTTATTTTCATTGACTGTTCCATTCTTCATCATGGAGAGTGCGAATCCATCTTGTTCTACCTCTAATAGGGAGTTTCTTGACCCTGAGAAAAAGAAAGAAATTGAGTAATGGCTCGAGGATATTAGGATCGTTGACTCATTAGAGGGGTCGAATGAAATTGAATACTTCGATCCTTCCCTACCATAGGAAGAATTAGAACTATCACGAGTGTGTTTTTGAAATACCCCAAATCATCTTGGGTAAAGGCAAAGATAAGAACCGTAACTTTAAACAACATTAAGATCTCTTGCAAGATGGGTCACTTCCTTAAAAGACAAGCCTACATTGATTTAGAATCACCAATTAATGTTATGTCTAAGCAACATTACAATAAGATCATGAATAAAGGGCTAGAGTCGAGACAAAAACCATCCAACCCTAGTAAGAACAGCAACTTTGTAGGAAGAGTCAAGGGTTTAAAAGTTTTCATAGGAAATTTCACATACGAATGTAATTTCATGATTTTGGAGGACACCACTAGCATTATAGATCACCACCTAGGAGAAGTAGTCTTTGGAAAACCATTTGCAAGGAATACTGGTCTCGTTTATGATCAGGAAGAGGGAACGGTTACTTTCAAAAAAGATGACGAGAAAATCACATTTATGATGCCTCATAAGATGGAAGCATCTAACCATATAGACTTTAAGGACATAAATACCGTATTTATACCAATCCTTTGTACGTGGTGTAACGATGACTGTGGAAAACACTATTACTGGATATCTGACTTAGGAACCCGAGTACAGGGAAGACGTAAGTATGAAGCAAAGAAATTGACCCTAATGAAAATTGGAAAGAGAGGCCATAAGAGCATGAGATACAAGGTGAGTAACGTAAGAACGGGTGACTTCGATTCTAGCTACAAGACTCGTAAATAAAGAAAAGCGCTTCTTGGGAGGCAACCTAATTTTACCTTTCTCACACATTAGGAGTGCCCTCTGTTTTATTCTTTTCATTTTATTATATCATGTTCGAACTCTATCTTGTAATCATGCTTTGTTTTGTTTTTAACCTCGTCTTAATTTCAATCAAAGGTATTTTGCAAATAATAAGTGTAGGGGAATCTATCTGGTTTTTGAACCAGTTCAAGCATGTTAAATAATTTGTTTAGATTAATTCACGTCAGTTTTGAGTCATATGAGTAAATTGTCAAATCCCAGGTTTTATGCAGGTATTTGTATGGGAATTAACTTATGGAATCAAGTGCATGAAATTTTTCATCAAAAACAAATATTTAGTTTTCATAGAACGTGGAGACGGCGTCACGATTTACACGCGACACCGTCACCACGACACCTGTGATGGGGTCAGGATTTTCCTGATGGTGTCAAACGCCCAGGTCCAGAAAACTTAAAGTTTTTAATTATTTTTGAAAATAAAACTTGCATAACATTTAAAATATGTGCTCTTTTGTTATAAACCTGCAAAACCAATAAGTTTGACAATTCTCTCATCCTATCTTTACTGCTTTATCGAGTCAAACCCTAAATTTATATTGTATATTTTTTAATCGGCACATTTATGCCTTTGTATTATATTGTCGTTGTCTTGCATTACAAGCTTTTATTTAATGAGAAGAAGCTTGGGAAGTCTTAGATGTTTCATTGGACAATTCTTGGATGAAGGTTTTAAACCGTATTATGCAGGTTCTTCTTCACATTATTGAGCAAAACCAGGGGAAGGAAAGTTACTAGTTTCTTTTCCTTGTTTTCTTTTCTCTTAATTTGTTTTTACGGGTACCTTTATAGAACATTGATGACAATGTTCAACTAAAGTGTAGGGGGAAAATAAGCCTTAGAAACTATTCTTTCATTTGCCATTTGCTTTGTCCTTAAAATGATGGGTAATATATCAAAATTGCAATAGAGGTGAACAAATTAATTTTTTTGACCTAAATTTAAAATTTTTTTATGGACACATACCATTCGATAAACCAAGTACTTAATAGGTCCTTTATGGATAGGAATTTATATTACTAGCACAAAAACCCTCAAATTCCACCCCCAAAATGTGAGGTTCGCCCTTAGATATTATACCTTTAGCTTGTTCGAGTTAAGGAGTGAGCAATCATGTGTGTCTATTCCGTCGTTACGGATGTGTATGCGTGGTTTTGTCGCCTTTTCTGGAACATTGGTATTGGTTACTTTAGGATTATAAGAGTGTACCGGTAGTATATTAAATTCTAGAACTTGTTTTTGTGATGCATCCCGAGACCGCATAGTAAGTATTAGGATTTGCTTGATAAGAGGCATTAGGATTAACCCATGTTTTAAACCTGTAATTGTTATGATGGTCACACCGATCATATAACTATCCCACACCCTTGCCATGCACTCATTTTTAGTGTAGGATACCCCTAGTACAACCCTCCGAGCCTATCCTTTTTCATGGTTCTCGTAATTTTCTAGTTAAGCCGGACTATTAATGAAGAGCATTGTCACCCTTAAACCAATCGTTACACCCAAATCGCCTTAGCCCACCTTTTATGTACTCATTTTTAGTACATTATTGTTTTAACCCAAGTTAATTATTTGAGTACACGGTTGCTAAGTCCTTATCCTTGTAAATATTGTTTTGTGACGATTGAGATTCATGGTAGTATTTATTTCGCGGAAGAATGGGGTTAGAAAGTTAAGTCAATACCCCTCTATAGTATTTGTTGATATCTCCATGATTTTGATCCACCTCAAATCGGGTCATTAGTTAGATTGTAAATATCGAGCATGCAAAAGCTCAAGTGTAGGGGTACGTGTTATAAACCCTACGTTGTGATGTATTATGTTATTCAAAAAAAAGAGATTGATGTAGAGTTGTCTAGAGTTTGTATATCTTCATTCGAGTCTTGGCTTAGCAACCAAACCAACGTATATTCGTGTAAATAATTAGCCAACCCTTCCACTCCAAATTCACCCAAAGTCACCACCCAAATGTATCCCATCGTTTTATTTCCATTTTTTGTTATCTTACACCTACACCATAACCTTTTAAAAGACCTCTTAGATTGTATGAATATTGCTTTGCCACCTTTAATAAAGCGGGTGGAGTTTGCTCCTTTTCCAAGCCTATGGTAATTTTATACTTATGGATAGTAATGAGTGTTGATTTTCTGTTTCCCCCATGTGTTATAATTTATTATACAACCGAGTGAAAGAGAGAATCCCTAACACTTCATGTGAGGTGCTTGTTTATATACTTTCTGTGCTTTAATTGAAGGTTCTTGAAGGTTTGTATTGTAAATACTTTGTAGAGTAGGTAAAATGATACTCCTTATATTGCTATCTTTTTCTAGGTTAGAAAAGCCTAATTGCTTTGAGGATAAGCAAAATCCCAAGTGTGGGGTTATTTGATGAGCAGTCATTTTATAACACTTTTTCAGGGTCGTTTAACCCCTAAATACATGGATTTAGGCCCAAATAGTGGTTACTTAATGTTCCTTTTCTGGGTATTCATCATTTGAAGGCATTTGGAGGAATACACGTGTCTTTGGGCTCATTAGAGAAGAAAACGGACAAAAACTACGGACCATGCACCAACTATCTCTAGTATTTTACTTAGAAGCTGGAGTACGGCGTCCACAGATTACACATTGAGCAAGTACAACTTATACCAAGACGGCGTCTCAAGATCTAAAGTGCTGTCAGAATGCAAGACCCAGCCTATTATCTATGATTATTCTACTCATGACGGCACATCACGAGTTAAAATTGCGATCGCCGTCACAGCGATTGTCCTTAATTTACAAATCGTTTTTAGGGTTGTAGGTGTGTAACTTTAGAGTAAAAGAAAAGGGATGAACCCTAGTTGGGGTTTTAGCAGCTATTAGGGACGATGTTTAGGGCCGTAAAACCCTTTGGTACTTCGTTAATTCATGTGTTAATCAAGTAAGACTATCTCTATCATTCAATATGTCTTGCAGTGTGGATTCTTATGTTCATGCTTTTTTTTAACACGGTTGGCTAAACCTTCTGTTGTGTTTATTAGATGTATGGCAACCTTGAATGTATGATCTTCGTGGTGTTGCTTCTTGTGTATGAATATGCTAATGTTAGGTCTTAGAAAACCAGCTTTTGTCGTTATCGCTGTTGTTATGTTAAAAAAAACATGTTGATGTAGAAAGGATACCATCGCGGGGGTAACAGTCTTCATCTACCTTGCCCTTAGTTGGTTGATCCACTCGTAATATATTTCAAATGCATTTTTTAATTTACTCTTTTGGCCCTGTGTAATTGTTTATACTTACCTCACTTGTGCATTGCCTGGTAAAGGAATATTAAATAGATGGGGGTGGTGTAATTCGTTTCTTGACTTAGAAATATGTACTAGAACATAACCCAAGTGTGACATATCATACAAACTCTAGGAGAAGCAAATCTATGGATGTAATTACATGATTAAATTAACGTAATCGTTTATTATATTGTTTATCACCAGTTTAGCTTAGATTATTTTTGAGTTTAAGAGCATAAATATCCAACCTAAACCTCGCAAAATATGGTATTTACATGCATTTTAAATTATAAACTAATTATAATCTTCGCTCAATTCGCTAGTATTAGTGTAGGACGTGATCAAGCCATAATCCGATTCCTCTTAGTTAGTACGTTACATAATCCCCCAAGGCTTGCAGATACTCACTACATAACGGGTTGGGACACTGAATAGGGAGTGGTATTATTGGCTCGTTGTAGGGCCGGAGTCTATACAGCAACTGCAGTTACCTGTGTTTTCGCGTGGGGAGTGGGGCGTAGAGAGTTTAGAGGTACGGGAGGGATGGGATGTGTGTTTGTGTGGTCGTTAACTTTAAGCTTGTGAGGGTATAGGTGGTGTTGTGCTGTTATTTTTTGGGGATTTTTGGTTGGGGTTTTAGGGTAGGGTTTATGTTTTTTTTTTCTTTTTTTTTTTTTTTTTTCGTTTTTTTTTTTGGGTTGGGGTGTTTCTTTTGTGTGTTTTTTTTTTTCGTTGTTTTTTGTTTTTTTTTGTTGTTGTTTGTTGGTTGTTTTGTGTGTTTTTTTTTTTTTTTTTATTTTTTTGTTTGTTGTTTTGGTTGAGTTTTTTAATTTGGTTGTTTTTCAGTGTTTTTTTTTTTTGGTTGATGCAATTTGTTTTTTTTTTTTTTGTTAATTTTGTTTGGGTTGCTGTTGTGTTTGTTGGTATTTTTTAGTTTTTCTTGTGTTGTTGTGTTTTGTTTTGGTTGTTTTTTTTTTTGTTCTGTTTTTTATTGTTTTTTTTTTTTCGTTGTTTTGGTTGTTTTGTTATTTTCTTAGTTTGTTGTTTTTTTATTCTTAGATTTTTTTTTTTTTGTCGTGGTGTTTTTTTGTTTTTTTTGGGTTGTTGTTTTTTGTTATGTGGCGGTTGTTTTATTTGGTTTTTTATTTTTTTTTTTTGCGTTTTTTTGATTATTTTTTTGGTTGTTTGTATTTTTGTTTTTTTTGTTTTTTTTTGTTTTGTTTTGGATTTTTTGTTTGTAGTTGGGTTTATTGGTGTGGTTTTGGATTTTTTTTTTAGTTTGCGTGGATTACTGTTTTTTTGGTGTTTCGTCGTTTTTGTTTATGTTTGTTTTGGTTGTTTTTTTTTTGTTGGGGTGCGTTTGTGGGGTTGTTTTGTTGTTAGTTGATTGTTTTTTTTGTGTTCTTTTGTATTTTGTTTTTTTTATTTTGATTTTTGTTTTTTACTTTTTTTTGGTGCTGTTTTCTTTGTTTTTTAGTTTTCTGTTGTGTTTAATTTTTTCTGTTGTTGTTTTCGGTTTTTCTTGGTTTTATTTTTGTTTTCGTGGGTTTTTTCTTTTTATTGGGTTTTTTTTGTACAGTATTTTTTTGTTTGCTTGTTTGTGTTTGTTTGTTTTGATTTTTTTATTTTTTGTTTTGTTGGTATTTTGTTTTTTTTTCTAGTGTTATGTGTTGTATGTATTGATGGTATTTAAAAATATAATAAAATTAAGATTATAAAATATAAAAAAAAAAATAATGATAAAAAAAGTTAAATATAAAAAAAAACAATTAACCTTAATATAAAATAAAAATGAACATAGAAAATCATAATTAATAAAAAAAAAGAATAAAACAAAATTAAAAAAAAAAATAAAACTATTAAAAAATATCTAAAATAAAAATAAAATTTAAAGAAAACAAAAAAAAAAATTTTTTATAATAAATAAATAAAAAAAAAAATAAAATAATAAAAATAAAAAATAACAAAATTTTAAAAAAATCATTCTAATATAAAAATATTAATTATAAAAACTCATAAAAAATAAAATTAAATCTTTATAAAAAAATTATAATTTAAATAAAATAACAAAAACTATTCAACCCCCTCCCCCTACCCCTTCTAATTTTCCACAATTGGCATCAACAGGTAGGTTGCTAATGTTTTTAAAATATATTGTATTTTAAATCTTTAAACGATTACGGATTCGTAATAAAAGCTACAAAGAGGGTATCTATGCCTGGGACCACTCTCTTTGAGGCTAATTGCTTTATTTATTAGAAAAACCGTTTTGAAACTTATGTGAAGTCTAAGGACATTAAACTTTGGCATATTATAGTTTATGGTGATGATGTGTCATTGTGTGTAGGTAATTAATTATAGTATTCAAGTTTTAAATCTATATTTTGCTGACTTTACCTAAAACAACACTTTAACGGGCAGTGTACCCGATTAGATGGAGTTTCATAGTAAGTAGGGTGTCGATCACTAAGAGCGAGAACTAATCTTTTATTTTATCAATATTTTGGTTAACTAAACTAAGTTAATTTAAACTATGTTAATTCTATTATATGTTAAACCTATGCTAAACCTATGTTAATCCTAATTCTAACGGATAAAAGGGGTTTTCAGTCTGAGAGACTGGCACAGGTTTATGGTAACTTAGATCAATTTAAGACACAATAACACACGCAAGAAGTTAGACAAAAGATAGAAGAGCGGTCTAGCCAAATATATGGTATTAAATCAATTGATCGGTTGGTTTTGTTTATTTAGTGCAATAAATGCTTATCTCGAGGCGGCATATCATTCTTAGACTTAGGCGGGACTTCTTCCTAAGGACCTATTATGGGTCTCATAGATATTTTGTCACAATTAATAGCCATTATATTAAAGCATACTATTTGTGATTTATATCTATCTTAGGGATTAAAGCAATGTTGATCTTGTTAAACCCTAGCTCATAGGGACTTTAGCCACTTACTGCTTAATGACAATTTATATACTAGTAGTCCACTGGCCAAGTCTTTACCAATTAATTAAGAACGCACTCGTTGATCCCAAGGGTCACCTACCGGTATAACTAAGCTCACTAATCTAAAGGCAAAGATAGGGCATTATTTTTGATCCTATTGGTCTAGATATATAAATCAATATATGGAGATCCATCCCGTCATCTAGCTAACGTGGCCAGTATCACTAGATCCAGTTGAATGATAGGTCGCATACAAAAGCACATAAACAAGTATAAATTGATAAATATAAACTTGCAATCAACGATAAATTAAGCATTCGAGAAAAATAAACCAAACATTCTAATCTTCATAATAATGGCTAATACCCAAGGGTATTAGCTCTCAAATGTCATAATCAATACAAGAGTAATAATCCAACTAAGGTAAACTAACCGAGCTAAATGAATGATACCAAAAATCAAACGATTTACTAGAGTATAGGAGATTACAAAATGTTTCCTATGGAATTGATAGCTTTGTTTGACCTCTTCTGCTCTTCTTGTCTTCTGAAAATTGACTTTTGTGGTTAAGGTATCAAAAATATGATCAAGCACACTGAAAAACCATTTTTAGGTTTAGTTTTCTACTTATAGGGTCTAGAAAAAGGTCGATACGGCGTATCGAAAGACGTCGATACGGCGTATTAGGGGTTTCTTGGAGTAAGGACCACGGTTGATATCTTCCAGAATCTTTACAATCTATATCTTGAATACGGTGTATTGCCTTCTTCTGGATACGGCGTATTGGTCTTGTTTCCTTCGTGGTCTTTGGTGAAGGCACAGATACGTCGTGTCTTCCTTGATGGATACGGCGTAATGGTCTTCAGAATTAGTAATCTTCATATTTCTTCGTTTAAGCTCTAGAATGCGTGCCTTTTAGTTAACTTTCATCAAGTACTCCATAATTACTACAATTCTCAAATATAAACGATTAAGTAACAGTTCTTTGCAATAATTATACAAAATGAGTTAATTGCATGGGATAAATCATGCTATAAAAGTGACGTTATTTGATGTCATCAAATATCCCCCCACTTGAATCCTACTTGTCCTCAAGTAGCCTTTAGAAGTTTATGAAAATGTATCCCTAAGGATTTTTCCGTTAAGCATTTATTTGATCTATTACAAGTAAATAACCAAATACCTCACGAAATAGGAAGATGAAAATACTCAAATCACTCAACTAATCTATGTGGTAACATATAACTAATTCGCTCAATTGCTTGGTCGTGACGAGTATTCTATCATAGACTTGGCAAGGATACACATCTCCACCACTAGAGCTAAGGAGTAACAAGTTTGTCATAATGATAAAATGGGTTTTTATTATAAGGCTTAGGGTTGATCATTTTACAATCTTTCACCAATAGTAACAAACCAACAAGGCAGCTGAGACATGCATACATGACCGTAACGACGGAATAGACATGCATGCTCGTACACATCCTCATTCGCGTAAAACCCTTGGTTAATGATTAGAAAAGGAAAATAAATTGTTGTTAAATAAAAATTACGAAGCAAATAGATTAAGTTTAAGATACAAGTTGTTAGACACTTTTTTCCGACCGTTTACCATGATAAAGACACAACTATTTACAGACGTCTTGATCATAGATCAAAAACAACAACCAAAGTTGGCGTTCCCGTAACGGTCAACTTCCTTTACATCCCATACTTTACAAGACAAGTGGCGATATCTACCACTTTATACAAAACTTTACATCATTGACTTATAAGACGTATCAACGAATAATCGATCCTTCGTATAATTTCTTTCGGTACTGTGAAACGATTATCTTCAAACTTTCCTTCTCTTTTTTGTTGTGATTTTTCTAATTTTTTTGATTTTTTTAACATGTGCTGACTACTAAACTCGGTGTAATTTCACTATCTTCACGATCATAATAACTCCGAATAATTTCTTCGATAATTCTTCATTCTTCGGACGTACCAATAATTGTGATGGTAGTAAAAATACATGAGTTTTGACTACTTTATACATTCCCATTTGCAATGTGCAAATTTCTTCCCAACCGTACTAAAGATAGAAAATTGACACAAGACCCGAGAAATACATACTTTACACTTTAAGCAACTAGCAACTGTAAATAAACTTAATCTAACAGGGTAGGCTAAGGTGTAAAGGTGTAACGAAACAAATAGTTGGTGTAATTCCTACAGGATTGGCTCTACGGGTTGTTCTAGGGGTATCTTACTCTTAAGATGAGAGTAAACAAAGGGTTTATATAGGGGTTAACTAACTAGTGTAGTTAGTTAATAAAACAACATGTATAGGCTTTTTTGGGTGTAATCCTAAAAATTTACCAGTTTAAACACATTACTCCATCTAAATCCATAGTACTCATTATTGTGGTCTCGAATAGATATACCAAGCCAAGTTCTAAAGTCTACAACATCACCGGCACACTCATATTTTTGTGGAATTTGGGTAAACGTTTAGAAACGGAATAGGTTAAATCCTATATCTAATAAGGATAATTGTGTGCGGGTTATGTAACAAGTAATTTCACAAATGTATGATTTAAAAAAAATTAAATTTAAGCATAATTTAAGCATTTTAGTGTGAAAAATAGGACAAGTATACATTATAATTCCCATCCCTCCACTTAAATTATACAACGCCCTCATTGTATAGATAAAACATTAAAAACAGGAATTAAAAGAATTAGAATGAGAAACTCTCTTGATATTTTACTCGGTAGATTCTCCGTGTAGATTTAATGAGCAAGGATGTGTTGAACATCCGTCTTAGATCTCTTAAGACTTCAACACATCAAGATTTCTGGAATATAAATACTTCCACAAATGTCGTCGTTTTTGTTCAGAAGGTCCTGTATTAAGCATAAAAAACAAGTGCAATTCTATCTCCGTGTATTCGTTGATTAGACTTTGAAATAAAAACCTAAACTATACAGGAAGTCAATACGCTGTATCCATACTTTTGGATACGCCGTATTGAATCCTATAAGAAAAATCATAAGTACGTGTCAGAAGTCAAATACGCCATATCATGGTTATGAATACGTCGTATTGACAAATCTGACAATAATGTAGAAAAAATAAAAAGGGATAACGTCCAGGTTAGATCAATACGCCGTATCCTATTGAAGGGGATACGCCGTATTGGTAACCTGGAAAGACATACTCGATACAAAATTAAAAATTACATTTCGGGTTGTCTCCCGGGAAGCACTTTTGTTTTTGTGAGAGTCTTTAAGTTAAACTCCCTTCAGCCTCACGTTACACCATTCTCGAACTCTAGAACATCATCATCCTCTTTGTCAATGTTACATCCGTAATATTTTTTCAATCGTTGTCCATTACCTGAAGCTAAACCGTCCCAGTCAGTGATTTTCTATAGCCCCATGCGGATACACGTTTTTTAACAATGTTTGGCCCGCTCCATTCGACATAAGGTTTTTCAGGTACATCTCCATACGAGACTTATAAAGTAGCATTGATCGCCTACCTTTAAATCTGTATCACTACGAAGTCTTAGACTCCATGCCATTTTCTTGGTCCGTTCTTGTAATTTCTAGTATTCTCATTAGCGCCATCCTCCAATTCAGCTAACTATTAAGTGCATAAAGACGACTTTCGCTAGCAAGCGTTAAATCCATATTACATTGTTAATGTGCCAAATGTCTTATGCTCGATCTCTACGGGTAAATGGCATGCTTTTCCAATAAACTATCTAAAAGTGTACACCATGTCGGTGTTTTGAATGGATCCCGTCCTAAAAGCCCATAATGCTCGGTTAAGTTTTATTCTGACCATCCTATAGGAATGTACCCCTTTGAACATTTTTCTAGGATACGCTAATAGCCCTGTAGTAATATTTTTTTTTTTTTCAGTTTGTCATTAGATTAAGGTGAATATGTCGTGTATAAATTTTTGTTAGTCACACCAATCTTTGTAAAGCGCTTTTCAAGCTGGAATACAAAAATGTGTCACTTTCTATCACTAATTAAATCTTTAGGAACTCCAAACCTAGCAAATAAACTTCTTAAAAACTTAACCACAACATGCGTAGGTAATGCCTGAGCCTCGACCTATTTGGACACATAATCGACAGTTACTAATATGTATTTATTACCTCTAGATTCGTGAAATGGTCCCATAAAATCTAATCCCCAAACATCAAAGACTTCGCATACCTGAATGTTATTTTGAGGCATTTCGTTCCTTGAAGATATGTTCCCCGATCTTTGACATGCATCACATCGTCTTACGTACTCATTAGCATCTTTAAAGACACTAGGCCAATAAAATCCGGACTCGTAAACCTTCTTTGCCGTAACTGCAGCACTATGATGTCCACCAGTAGGTCCCGAATGACAATGCGCCAGAATTTCTAAGGTTTCACTTCCAGCCACACATCTTCTCATTATATTATCCGCGCACAGTTTAAATGCATAAGGTTCCTCCCAGAAGTAAGTCTTGACTTGCAAAAAAACCTCTTCCTTTTTTCAAAGGTCTAATTTGGTGGAACAACCTTTCCAACAATATAATTAACGAAATCCGCATACCATGGTTCATCGTCATTAAATTTGGATTTTAGCACCATTAAATGCTTGTCGAAGAATTTATCAGCAATTTCCTTCTCAATTAACACCTCCATATGCGAATTCTCAAATAAGTGATTTGCGGCCAAGATTTTTGCTTCCTTATGTTTCTCCAATACTTGACAAGGGTTAGTGAAACTCCTGTGGTCTTTTTCTTAAATGGCAGTTTGTTGAGCAAGACAGCTAAGCACCTTTCGTTCATTGTCTCAATACAAGCTTCTTCAAGTCTTGATTTATTTGTCAGTATTCTCTTAATATTATACGTATTTTGGGTAATTTGCACTAAGCTTCGATAAACGAAATAATTAAATAACGAGAATGTTTTGAATTCTCTAAAAAATTTCGTTGTAGTGCTTTTTCTTTTTCTTTTCTCACCCGGTTTGGGAAAGGAATAGATGATTGTTGTGGTTTTACTAATGGTTGAGTAGTCCTTTCTCGAATACTTGAAGATTTATTTTTCTCACCATCATTATGCGGCTTTTCCGGCACATTTTGTTCAAATCTGGGAGGGTCACTCTTGTTATTTTTAGTTTCATTAATTTCTTTACCACGGGTTACTTTAGACGTCATCTTTCCTCCCTTAGTTGTCACTCCTTTGACTTCGTTTTTTGGAATCAAAACATTACTTACAACCTTTGACAATTCGTTTACCTCGATTTTCAGATCACTCAATAAGTTGCTTCATTTTTTAACAAAAGATCGTTGGTGGTTCTAAATTCTTTAATGAATATCTCCATCTCATCATGTTCACGTTTCCCTTCATCAATGAATTTAGGCCAACATTGTCCTCAATAGTTAACCTCCTTGTAGGGTAATTTTGAATGGGGTAAGGCGGAAAGCCTGAAAACGGAACCATGACAAAAAAGACATAATTTGCAGTAAAACTATTCTAGAAAACTAAACAAAAAAGCTAACTAAAACCGCTGCGATATCAGATAGTCGATACGTCGTATTCAGTAAATTGGATACGCTGTATCAATGTTTGATGTTGAATACGTTGTATTCGAAGAAAATGGATGCGCCGTATTCAATAAATAACAACAGACGGTAGAAAAACAAAACTATATTTATACTAAAAAAATACCAATAAAAACAAGAAATTAAACAATTGCACTCCCCGACAACGACGCCACAAACTTGATGTGTCGTCTGTAGGTGTTATTTATGTATCAAGTTTTACTATTTATTTTATGTCGACTATACCTAAAAACAACACTTTAATAGGCAGTGTACCCAGTTAAGATGTAGCTTCGTTGGTAAGTAGGGTGTCGATCACTAAGAGCGAGAGCGTTAATTCATAATTGTATCAGTATTTTAGTTATCTATGTTAGTTCTAATTAATTCTATTCTATGTTAAACCTAAACTAAGGGCAAAAGGGTGGTTTTTAGCTTGAGAGACTGGTAGAAGGTTTAGTTATCTAAACTAAGGTTTTGATGACAAGTAAAGCAATAAACACACACAAGAAGATAAACAAACGATAGAGGAGCGGTCAAACACTAATGTAAGGAAAACGTATCAACCATGAATAATCCGATAAAACGCAGGTTTGTTTATTAGTGCAATGATTGACTTATCTTGAAGGGCATATCATTCCTAGACTTAGGCGGTACTTCTTCCTAAGACCTAGACACGCTAATTCTGTCATAATTAGACGCATCCGCATAAAGCAAGCATTTGTTGATTATAATCTATCTTAGGAGATTAATAAATGGTGATCTTACTAACCATAGCTCAAGGAGACTTTACCCACTTACTACTTTAAGACTCTTATATACTAGTAGTCCACTGTCCCGAGAGTCCATACCAATGGAATAAAAACGTCCTCGGTGATACCAAGGTCACCTTATGGTTTAACTAAGCTCACTAAACTAAAGGCAAGGATAGGTCAATATTTGTGATCCTATGATTCTAGATATATAAATTGCAATATGGAGAGCTATCCCGGACTCTTAGCCTACGCCCAAACAACACCGAAGTTGCAGCACATTAAATATGTAGGACTAGACCCAGTTGAATGATAGGTCGCATACTTAAGCACGTAAACAAGTATAAATTGATAAACATAATCAACAATCAACGATAAATTAAGCAATCGAGATAAACAAACCAAACATTAAATCTTCATAAACATGGCTGATACCTAAAGGTATCAGCCGATAGTTATTGTAAAAATACACACGGTTTCATATATGAACGATTAAAGAAAAGAAACATTAACCGAATGTGTATTGGGTTGTGCAAAGATTACAAGAGTTTTCTTATGATCTTGATTCTCTTTTCTGACCTTATGTTCTCTTCTATTCGTCTCTTGGTCGACTTAGTGGTTTAGGGCTTCACTTGCATACCTAAAACTGAGTTTAAGGTGTTGTATATAGAGTCTGGAAATTGATCGATACGCCGTATCGGGCGATGTGGAATACGGCGTATTAGGGATTTCTTAGAGTAAGACCATGATTGATATCTTCCAGAATATTTTATTACTATATTGTGAATACGACATTTAGAATTATCCTGGATACGGCGTATTGAGCTTTATTTCTTCGTGGTTTCTTGTGAAGCGCAGGTACATATACGCCGTATCTTCCTTGATGGATACAGCGTATTGATGTCAAACCAGTTTCTTCTTTGTTGACCAAAGTATTATATACGGTGTATCGTTGATGTGGATACGGCGTATTCTTCAAACGAAGTGGTCTTGTTCTTGATGGACCTACCGTTCCAATGCCTCCTCCATTCATAAATCCGGAGGAGGATGAACGTGTAGAGGAGACTTTAACGGACCCGGAACATGGTGAGTATACCATTAAGGTCCCACCTCCTCAAGTCCAAAAAGCTAAACCTCCTTCTCAAAGAAACTTTGTGATTCATACAAGGGATCCTCGTTATCCTCATATTCCTTATCCGTCAAGAATGAATCAAGAAAAGCAAAAAGAAAAAGATGAAGTCCAAATACACAAATTTTGGCAAATGTTTAAACAACTTCACATCAATATCTCTCTTGCCGATGCATTGATTTTAATCCCAAAATATCAAAAGATGCTTAAGTCTCTCCTTTCCAACAAGGAGAAACTTATTGAATTGGCAAACACACCCCTTAATGAAAATTGCTCAGCGGTTATCCTCTAAAGAATCTACCCAAAAGCTAGGTGACCCTTGAAATTTCTCATTCCGTGTGTTTTAGAGAGCTCAATGCAAAGCCTTAGCTGATCTAGGTGCAAGCAGAAATTTATGCCACTCTCGTGTGGAAAAAGTTAGGTTTACCCCGAGCTTATTTCCACCCAAAATGACCTTGAACTTGCCTAACCGAAATATTGCCACTCCTAAAGAATTGTTAATAGATGTCTTGTTCTAGTTGGAAAGTTTACATTCCCCGCTGATTTTGTCATTGTTGATTATGAAAGCGATCCGCGTGTCCCCCTCATCTTGGGTAGACCATTCTTACGGACCGCTCGTGCTTTGATTGACGTTCATGGAGAAGAAATGATTCTCCGTGACGGTAATGAAAGACTAATCTTGAACATGAGAAATGACACTTCAAGCTATTCAAACGAACCTCATCAAGAATCAATCAACATGGATTGATCTCAACAATGTTTCACATGAGGAAATTCATGAAGATTTGTTTGCAACAAATCATCCAAGTGGCAATCCCACTTCTCCTTTTTCTTCTTATCCCGACTTAACTTCACCAGAAGTTAATGATGATATCTTTGATCCGGAGGAAGACATTATTGAGAACTTGCTAAATCTTGATAAAACCAAAGATCTCCCTCCGTATCATGATAATCAATTGAGTGGCAATCCCACTCTAATTTTGGAACCTGAAGCTAAAACAAGTCCTTTCTTCTTCTTCCCCCCACACTTATCTCCCTCGAAGAAAGTGATTTAATTTAGGAAGAATTCGAAGCTTTATCTCGCAAGTGATTCATTTCTGCCGGGAAATAGTAATCATTCATCTCTTCTCCCTCCTTTTCATAATTCCTTAAGTGGCAGTACCACTTATTCTTTACCTAGTCTCTACATTTTTGAGATTAGCGACTATTTTGTTGAGGAGTTTGCCGATGAACTCGCTCATATCACATTTCCACCAAGAAATGATGATCTTCCCTTTGATACCGAATCTGATCTTCGAGAAATAGAGTATCTGCTTAACCATGATCCTATCAAGGAAATGGATTCTATTCTCGAAGATTCGATTGATGAAAATTCCTCTTGATGACAATCTCGTTGATACCATTTTTGAGATGTTCACCGATGAACATGCTCTTGATTACACATCCCCGCAATTATGGGATGATTATGATGATAATCTTTTTGATCTTGAGACCGTTAATGATGATACTTATGATGATCCATTTGACTCCAAGGAAGAGAAAATCAAAGATTCTAAAATCTTGATTGATGAACTTGATCTTCCTGGATCAAGTAATTTCCTTCCTTTTCCCGAGTGTGACTCGGTTTTTTATGAGGATTTTTCTGGTTGATGCTTTGCCTTCAACCAACAACGAGGACAAGGTATTTAATACGGGTATACTCATTCATGAAAACCTCTTTGAAGTCACCAATTGTGCAACTATGGAAAAAAATGTAAAGAAGGCCACTAATGCTTCTTTAATTCTTGAGGATTTTAATCCTCCTGTTTATGAACATCCTTTCAACGAATGAAGTTCCGCGGGCCTCTGGAGCTTTACTCTCGTTTTTCATCCGAAAAATGAGGAAAAAGTTTATAACCCCGGGATTCTAACTTCTAAAAGAGTTCATACTTCTCTTCTCCCAAAATTATCTTATCGGGGCTCTAAAGCTTTTAAAGTCATTAAAATTCTTGAAAGCCCGATGGAGACTTTTCCTTGCTCTTATGGAGAGGACATCCGAGTCTTGGATGTTCCAATGACTCCATTTCAATACACCCTTACAAGCTCAAGTAATGGGGGGATTACAGGTCAAGCTAAGTGGACCTAAAAACAAGCGCTTCGTTGTGGCAACGCCAAACGCCGGAATAGACATGCATGTTCGTATGGCTCCTCATTCGCGTAAAACTAGAGGTTAATCATTAGGTGAGAGGGAAGTAAATTGTTGTTAAATAAAAATCAAGAAACAAATAGATTAAGGCTTAAAGTACAAGTTGCTAGACACTTATTTTGCAAAAGACACGACTATTTACAATGTCTTGATCATAGATAAAAAACAACAACCTAAGTTGGCGTTCCCATAACGGTCAACTTCCCAATCATCCCAAAACTTTACAAACACTACAAGGTAAGTGGCGATATCTTCCACTTCGTACAATAATCTACATTGTTGATTTTTGTCGACGTATCAACGAATAATCGATCCTTCGTATAATTCCTTCGGTAATGCTCTTTCGTGAAACAATTATCTTCAAACCTTCTTTCTCACTCTCTCTTTTTTTATACTAAACTTCAAATCTCGGTGTAGTTTCACCATCTTCATGATCATAATAATTCCGGATAATTCCTTCGGTAATTTCTGGGTTCTTCGGATTCACCATTAATTGTGAATGTAGTAAAATCACATAAGCTTTGACTACTAATATACATTCCTTTTTGCAACGTGCAAATTTCCAACCGCACCAAAGATAGAAAATGAAACAAGACTCGAGAAATACAGACTTTACACTTTAAGCAACTAGCAACTATAAATTAAACTTAATCTAATAGGGTAGGTTAAGGTGTAAGGGTGTAACGAAACAAATAATTGGTGTAAATTCCTAAAAGATTGGCTCTACTGGTTGTTCTAGTGGATCATCACTCTAAAGATGAGAGTGGAAGGGTTTAAACTAGAGGTTAACTAACCGGTGTAGTTAGTTAATAAACAACATGTATAGGCAATTTGGTTGTAATCATAAGATCTACCAATTTAAACAAGTTACTTTAATTAAATCCATAATACTCATTATTGTGGTCTTGAATAGATATACCAAGCCAAGTTCTAAAGTCTACAACATCACCGGCACACTCATATTTTGTGGAATTTGGGTAAACATTTGGAAACGGAAAGGTTAAATCCTCACAATATCTATCAAGGGTTATTGTGTGCGGGTTATGTAACATGTAATTTCACAAAAGTATGCTTGAAAATTTTTTAAATTTGAGCATAATTTAAGCATTTTAGTGTGAAAAATAGGACAAGTAAAGATTCTAATTCCATCCCCCCACTTGAATTATACAACGTCCTCGTTGTATATGTAAAACATTAAATACGAGAATTTAAAAAAAATAGAATGAGAAACTCCCCTGATTTTTGCTTGGTAGATTCTCCAATTTGCGTTTTTGAACAAGATTTTGTGTTGAACAGCCGTTTTGAGGTTTCAAGACTCCAGCACTTCAAGATTTCCATATTCGTAAATTCTCCACCAATATTCATCGATATTTCCTTCACGAGGTCCTGTATAAAATATAGGAAAAACAGGCGCATTCCTATCTTGGTATCTTCGGTTAATTTAAACTAAACTAAAACAAACTAAATATGGGTCAGACTGTGGATACGGCGTATCAAGCAGATGAATACGGCGTATTCGCAGAACTGACAATAATGTTTTTAAAGTGCATGAAAAATAAAGACTGATAACGTCCAGATATACAATACGCCGTATGGTATGGGGTTTGGATACGTCGTATTGAAGTCTAGGAAGACAGACTCGATAACAAAATTAAATAACATTTCGGGTTGTCTTCGGGGAAGCACTTTTGTTTACAGCGAAGTCTTTACGTTGTTCTAGTCACCCAATTCAACCACTTCTTTTTCTTCCACATTATTGTATCCATAGTGATACTTTTTCAACCTATGCCCATTAACTTTAAAACTGACTCCATTTTTATCGATAATTTCTATGGTTCCATATGGATGCATGGCATGTGACATACCGTTTTCCATCAAAACCGGACTTAAATGACCAAAAACATACCAAAATTACATTGTATTTGTATGTTTTCATTTATATTGTGCAGGAAACGAATATCCGAAAAAAGGACAAAAAATCAAGCAAAAACGACCGAAACCGAGCACGGAATGGAAAAGCGTAAAAAGACAAAGTCAAATCGAAGCCAAAAAGTCAACCAAGGAAAAGTCAAAGTCAAACCCGGAAAAGTCAAAGGTCAAACCCGAAGCCGTAACCGAAGAATACTTAATGGGCCCACCCGAACCCATCTAATGGGCCGGGTCAGCCCATTAAGCTTTTATTTTGAAGACTTATAAGACAAAAGTCTTATAAAAAGCCTTATACCCTTAACCGGCCCAAACCACATATAAAGGCCCAATCCATAAGACTTAACGGCTGTTAACTGCCCATTAGCCCTATACCCCTTTAACTTGTAACTCAGTTAGTCCCATAAAGGACTTCCCTTGTAAACCCTCAATACACTTTGAGGGGCCAAACCTGACAAGTCCCCAAAAGTTGTATCACTACATAAGGACATTTCTTGCAACCAACACATACACATTCAGGGACCTCTTTTGCCAACTCTTCAAACTTCACCCCTGCTATATCAAAACCCAACTTCCCCGCCAAACCACTATGTATCTCCCCTGTCCCTCTCAACCTTGGTTACTGTTCACATACAGCCAAACCCATTACTACCACCCATCCCCACAACATATATGTCTAAAAGCCACCTTAGCAATCCAAGGAAACACCATGGGCTATACAAATAGAGGGTTGTGATCATGACCTTGGGCACCAAGAAAAATTCAAGGGCCAAGATTGCTTTGAGCTTTCATCTCACACAACAAACACACTGCTTGAAGCTCTCACAGAAGAAACACAAGACTTGGAAGCTTTTAGTATAAATAGGACTAGATAGCTTATTGTTTTCTTGGTCGAATTTTTGTATTAGAAGGCAAAAGCTTGTAATCAAATATTTGTACCATTTTTAATACTGTCTTTTTAATTTAATTGTCATTTAAATTCCTGTCTTTAAATTACTTGTTCTTTAATTTTTATGCAATTTACTGTTTTCATTTACATTATTGTCATTCAAGCTACATTGTCTTTTAAATATTGTCTTAAGGTTTTATAAAAGTTTTTGAGTCATTAAAAACTAATATAAAAGCTTGTTTCATTTCCTGTCAAAAAAGTCAAAAATCCAAAAAACAATTCCAAAGAATCTGTCAAGCAAGCAAAGGAGCATGGTTTATAAGGGATGGTCATTGGTTTAGAGCTTATGGTAAGCATATAGGTGTGTATTATAAGCTGTTGAGAGCTTATTTCATTGCCATTAAGCTTGGACCCTTTGTAAGTTTCCTTTTTCAAATTTTTGCACTTTTGCTTATTTTTACTATTCATTTGCTTATTTTGTGCTTATTGTTGCTTATCCTGCTTATTTGTAATCTTTTATTGCTTGTTTGTCTTTCTTTTATGCTTATTTATCTTATGATTAAGTTTTTGAGTTAAACTGCCTTTTTGCCTTATAATCTGCTTATTTACTTGTGCTTATTTTTGTTGCTTATCCTTGTTTGAAATTTGCTTATTTATGTTTAATGTTGCTTAGTTGTTAACTGTTTTTCAAAAATTCTGCTTAACTCTTTCAAAACAGGTTTAAAATTCATTTTTGCCACTTAAAGGGGTGTTTGGGTCAAGACCCAAAGTGGGTCATTTTAGGTTCAAAACCTATTGGGTCATTTAGGATTCTTTCACAAGCATTTTTCTAAGTTATTTTAAGTCTGTTTTAAAGATTTCAAGGCCTCAAGGTTGTTTTTAAAGTTTTTTAAGTAGTGCTCAAAACTGTTGATGACAAAACAGTTTCATTGAGCTTATTTGATTAAAATCTTTTAAACCTGCTCTTGAGTCTTATTTTGTGTCCATTTTAGTGTCCAAATAGAGTATTAAAGGTCCATAGGGTTTACTTTTATTTTGTTAATTTTTTGTCAAAAAATTTGTCAAGTCATTTTTAGTTACAAAAGTGTCTTTTTCTTCCTTAAAAATCAGATCATTAAAATGGTTTTTAGAACTTCAAATTTTGAGCATAAGCTCTTTTCTAGCTAGTCTCCATCTGTTTTAACTTTTTTTTTAATTTTAAGCTTATTTTCTTGCTGATTTTTAAGTCTGAACTTTGTCCCTTTTTTTTCTTTCCTTAAGAATCCACATCAGCATATGCTGATTGTGGGCAGCTTATTTCACACCCTTTTTCCTAGCTTATTTGCATTTCAAATTCTGTTTTCTTTGTAGTTTTAGATAGCCCTTAAGCCAGGCTTTAAGCTCATATAAGCCTTAAGCCCACAAGGTTCCATCTTTGTGCTTAAATTTAAGCCCAAAAAGTGACCCCTAGGCTGTTTGAATAGCTATTTTAGCCCATTTTGCTTAATTGCTTATTTGAGCTCCTGGCTTATTGAATTTGTCTTATTTTAGGTTAGTCCTGCTTATTAGGTTAGACTTAGTTCATTTTAGCCTTGATTAGCTTATTTAGAGCTTATTTGAGCTTATTAGCCTTTAGTTTAAAATTTTGTTAGTTTACAAAGCCTTTTAGCACTTCTGTTGTTTTAAGCTTAATTTAGTTCATTCTAACTGCTTATTTTTGTTTATTTTGCTTGTTAGGTGTAGTGTAGGACTGCCTTAGCTTAATTTCCCCTTTTACTTAGCTTATTTATGCTTAAAAATTCCAAACAGTTAGCATAGTAGTCACTTAGTGTAAAAGAGCCAAACTGCCCTTTTGTTAGCTCATTTTCCAGCTTATTTTTCAGACTTATTAAAAGTCTCTTTTTTAAACTTGCTTATTTTTGCATTTTTTATAAGTTAAAAAAAATCTTTTTCAAAAAGAGAGACCACAAGATTCGACCCTGTGACCTCCCTTTACACACACACACACACGTCTCACCCTCAACACACACTAACCAACTGCCCTTGGGTCTTTTCACCTGAGGGTTTTGCACAGAGAATTCTCTTATTCCCTTTTTAGCCCATAAGCCCATAAGCTCGAATTTGCTTATTTCCGGCTGATTTAATAAGCCACCTTGCACCATTTTATTTTTCTTGCATCCAGCTTAACTTAAAGTACTTTTTAGAATTTTTTCACATTTTTCCAGTTTAATTTACTATTTTTAATCATTTATTTTCTTTAAAACAGTTTTTAATTCATAAAAAACTATTAAAAAATCAAAAAAAATATAATTCTTTTTTTTTTTAATTTTCTTTTATCATTTTGCACCTAGGAAAAATAAAATTACTTTCGTAGGGTTATTTTTGCAAAATTTCAATTTTTAAAGAACGGGTTTCGAACCCCGTTCTCGGTTTCTTCGTTTTTCAACTTTTAAAGCCCCCGTTTTAGGATGTTCTTTAATATTTCTTTTAATTTAGTTATTTTAGGTTAGAAAAACTTTAAAAATCATTTAGGGTTTAATTTTTGATAAATTTAGTTTTTTTTTAGTCGCGTTTTTACGTTTTCGTTCACGTTTTTAGGTTTTCACATTTATTGCTTTCATTTTAGGGTTTTAATTGCTTTTCCTTGCATTTTAATTGTAGAATTAGGAATCCAAACCAATCTTTGCCCATTCAATCACGCAATCACAAACGTTTTCGATTTTCAATTTGCACCTCGACGGGATTACGACTTCAGGTAGGTTTTGAGGGATTGTGCTTTGGATAAAAGCGAATCTTTTAAAAGCCTCTTGGAATACTTACTATTGATATTTATCCTTACGTATTTATATTTATATATTTATTATATATTTATATATACAAAAGGGTGAATATCAATTTTTGGCGCCGCTGCCGGGGAGGTGTAATCGATTATCGTTTCGTTTGAATATTAGTTTTTGAAGACCCTTCCCTTGTGAAG
>BQNB010044673.1:0-41493 GCA_026074375.1 Tanacetum coccineum | reverse complement strand
GCGAAACGATTATCTTCAAACTTTCCTCATCTTTTTTTGTTGCGATTTTTCTAATTTTTTCAATTTTTTTAACACTACACTATACTACAAAACTCGATGTAATTTCACCATCTTCACAATCATAATAACTCCGGATAATTCCTTCGGCAATTCTTCATTCTTCGGACGTACCAATAAGAGTAAAGACTATGATCATAAATGAGATTTAGACAGTTTTTTAACCAAAACACAATGGACAATAGAAATAAAACTATGAAACTTAGACAATTTTTTAACCAAAACACAATGGACAAACTCCTACTTAAACCAGATCATTACCACTTCATTTTTAACCAAAAACAAGCATAAAAACGACACCAACAAGCACTTACTCTGATCAAATCAAATAAGCTAGATTAAAAGACCAAATTACCACACATTCAAACCATAGCTACTATGAACCTAAAATTTGAGATCTAACCTTTGAAAACTTAAAACTACTGACTACTAGACTAATTAAAAGCTAGATAAATTTGATTAAAAGGCCAAAATAGGCATAGGCAGCACTAACAAAGGTTAGTGTTGTTGTGCCAAACACCCCTATAAATCTTGGATTTATATTTTTAGATTACACAGATTTAACATAAGCTCTAACTTGCAATAACAGATATATAACTAAGCTAATAAAGGATTAAAAAGCAATAATTAATAGATAATAAGCACCAATAAGCTGATCTATAAGCTAAACATTAATAAGCTACAATAAGAGTAAAGAGATTGTGTACCTTGATCCTAGCTCAAACAAGGATCATAAATGCTCACAAAGCTTTATCTACAAAAGCTCCAGCTTATCAAAGATAAGCTGGTGGTGTCCATAAGCTCATCCATTGCTAGCTTATCATCCAAAAAGCTCAAAACCAAATTCTTAATAATGAAACAGTAATTTTAACTCAAGATTTAAAATGAAACAGGAATTTTATTAAAATAAATAAAAGTTTACAAGATTAAAAAGTTAATTACATTAAAAAGTGAATAAGCTGAAAATAAGCTAAACCTAATCTATCCTACACTACACTACTCCTAAATGCCTAATACTGTGTGATTCTTGTGCTATTTATAGCTGCGAGAGGAAGGTTCTAGGTCCATGAGACGCTCCCCACTTCATTCATCATAGCCCTTAGATCCAATATTCATCATCTGAGCCCTTGATTATAAGCCACGTCCCATCTACCAATCATATAGCTCTAGATTTCTAGCATGGCATAGGTGGGTGTCAGAGAGTGTCAGTAACCCTTCTAGAAAGATGGGTGAGTGTGTGGGTGAGAGGGATTTACCCCATGGTTAATGGTTGCAGGGTGAAAAGGATGGAAAATGGGGAAACGATGTACAGTAAATCATTCTTTGACTCGTGTTTGACTCTTGTTTTATAAAGTGGACTGGGTCAGGTTTATAAAGAAAAATGGTATTGGGCTTGGACTTGAATTAGGGCCAAAATGGATTAATAGATTAAATGGATGTGGACTAAGTTTTATAAATGGGTTTATGTTTAAAGGGTTTATAAGTATAACTCTTAATAGGCTGACCCGGCGCATTAAAATAGGTACGGGTTGGCCCATTAAGGATGTATACGCCTTCGGCTTCGGTTTTTCACGCTCATTCCAATCTCGCACCCGGTTTTGTCCATTTTGCTTTGTTTTTGTCCTTTTTCTGATATATCCATACATGCAAGACACATTCAAGAAACAAACATATACAATGTATTTCTCATGTATTTTTAGTCATTATTGGTATTTTTAGCTCGTTTTAATAGGTAACAGGTATGTGTTGTGAGTCTCTAAATGAATAGATCTCTGCAGCTTATTAAGGTTGATAGCCAAGATGTATAAATACAATTGACTATACATAAACAATGATTATGAATACTATATGTTGATGCGGAATCTCAACACAAGTACTAAGAAAAACAATGTAAAACTAAATAATAACTTCTATTAATCTGCTTTCAACGATTACAGATTGCTAACTATTTGAGATATGATATTGCTGTGATATTTCTTGAGGTCGTATATCTAACTATGCCAAGAGGGATCCTTTTATATAATAAGGATAAACCCTAACAGGCTTACAAATCGCTAACAGATAACACATATCTTTTCCTAGAATATCTCATACATATCTCATAAACGGTACTAACTATTTTTCTACTAACAGTACTAACTATTTGATCAGCACTTACATTTTGTACTGTCGGTACTAACTATAACTATCAGTACTAACTATTTGTACTGTCGGTACTAAGTTAGGAAAACATAAATCCTAACACGAGTTATGTACTTAAATGTACATAAGTCACTGAGAAAATTAGAAATTACATGTTTTAAAACGTTTGATCTCTTGCTCGAACTTCATTTACACACCCGTGTCAATGTTAATCGACATTTCTAGGTACGAAAATGTTAGCGATTACAAGAGACATGTCGAGAAGATTCTTTTTGGTATTTTTGAAATTTTCTGATTTTATATTTTGTTTTTTTAGTTTTTTTTATATTTTTTTATTTCTTTTTGTTGGTTTTATATTTTTGTATTTTATTTTTCATAAATATTTACAAGTTCGATGTTTGATAAATCAAGCAGGTTCGTTTGCCAGAACCTCCAGTTCTTTTGGAGTCAAACATCTTTATCGAGTCATCTGACAAGGTACTTAAACCTATCTTCGGGTAAGGCTTTAATAATCAGGTTAGCTAACTAGTATTAAGTTTCGACAAAGAATAATTCAACTATACCCTTTTCAACCTATTCTTTTATGAAGTGATATCTAACATCAATGTGCTTCGTACGAGAATGCTGGACTGGATTGCACGAGATAGCTATGGCTGCTTGTGAGTCACAATACATAGGTATTTTATCAAAGTGAAAGCCATAATATATGAGCTGAGTTCTCAACCAAAGAACTTGAGTACAACATGCAGATAGAGACACATACTCGGCTTCTGCTGTAGACATTGAAGTGCAGACCTGCTTCTTAGACGACTAGCTGACTAGCTTATCACCACCTAGAAATTTGAATGGGATGAAAAAGCTACAAATGATGAAATTTAAGTTAGTGTTTTAGGATGGCTAACATCTACTAGTAAGTAATAATTAGTGTTAGCTAAATTACACTTAATACTGTTATTTTAAATATTTTTAGTTATACTTACTCACTGTTATTTATTAATTAATATTGTGGAGCTACAAGAAATGTAGAAATTGTGAGCATAACAACAGAAATAGAGATGTGTCAAAATACAACCAGAAAGAGTGAATTTAGTCGTAAAAAGAAATGAGACGAACTTGTGGTGAGCAAAAAAAGCAGAAAGAGAGTATGTGTGGAAAATAACAACAATAGAGTGAATCTGTTAGTAAAAATAAAATGGAGAGAAATCAAAAACAAAAAAGAGAAGAAACAAAAATAGAAAGAGTGACTTTGTGAGCTAAAAGAATTGAGAGAATTGGTTAGAATGAAAAACAAAAAAGAGATATGTGATATAATAACAGATAGAGTGAATTGGTGAGAAAAAGAATTGAGAGATATAGTGAGAATAAAAATAGAAAGAGAGCTTGTGAGAAATCAATTGATGATGGAAATGCTTTTTGGAACGAAATTAGAGTTAATGCTTGTGACTCAAAGTTAATGCTGCTAGGAATACACTTACTACTGCCAGTGTTCGTCACTATTGTTAGGCATAAACTTACTACTGATGGTTAAGTTAGTACTGCCAAGCATAACTTATTACTGCTGGGTTAGTTAATGCTAACTAGGCTTAACTCAGTACTACTAATTCAAGTTAATGTTAAATGATGGTGATTATTCATAAATTACTTCAAATTGAGGTTTTCATTCAATCAAATAATCGATTTCAAATCTTTGTTATACCCTCTAGATCATAAACCCTAACTTCAATTTTCAGTGTTAATCATCAAAACCCAACATCAATAGGCTTTGGTCTTGCCTTAAAGTTCGCTAGTTCACACAACATGATCGCATTCCTAGATAATCCACTGAAAGTGATGGATTCGAGCAAATTGTGGATTTTTTAAACGCGCATCCTATCAAATATGCGTTAACGGTTAATCCCATAATCTATACTTCATGTATTGAGCAATTCTGGGCTACTACAAAGGTGAAAACTGTTAATGGAGAAGTGCAGATACAAGCCCTAGTGGATAAGAAGAAGGTGATCATCACTAAGACAAGTATAAGAAGAGATCTTCAACTTGCTGATGAAAATGGTACTGAATGTCTACCCAATGCTACCATTTTTGCAGAACTGGAAAGAATAGGGTATGAAAATCTTACACAAAAGCTTACATTCTATAAAGCTTTCTTTTCACCTCAATGGAAATTTCTTATCTATACAATTCTGCAATGCCTTAGTGCTAAGACTACTGCTTGGAACGAATTTAGTAGCACTATGGCCTCTACTATCATCTGTCTTGCCACAAACCAAAAATTTAACTTTTCCAAGTACATTTTTGATAATATGGTGAAGAACTTGGAAGGTGGGGTTAAATTTCTAATGTATCCAAGGTTTGTGTAAGTGTTCCTGGATAAACAAGTTGAAGGAATGTCCAAACATAAAAAGATTTATGTTACACCTTCTCACACTAAGAAGGTCTTTGCTAACATGAAGAGGCAGGGAAAAGATTTTTCTAGTAGGGACACACCTTTATTTCCGACCATGATTGTTCAAGTACAAGAACAAGTAGGTGAAGGTTCAAAGATACCAACGGATTCCCATCATACACCTACTACTAACTCAAAACCATCCACATCATAAACCCAGAAGAAAACAGTCTAGAAGGAAACAAAGAAGGACACTGAAGTTTCTCAACCTAGTGGTCCTACAGAACCTATGGCAGATGAGACTGAAAATATGGAAAGTGTACCTACACATTCCAATGATCCACTACTCAGTGGTTAGGAAAGACTATAACTAAATGAATTAATGGAACTTTGTACCACCTTGTCAAAAAGAGTTTTTAACTTGGAGAACACAAAGACCTATCAAGCTGCAGAGATTACTAAATTAAAGGAGAAGGTCAAGAAGCTAGAGAGGAGGAATAAGTCAAGAACTACAAGGCTTAAAAGGTTAAGGATGGTTGGTAGAACTGCAAGAATAGAATCCTCTAAAGATGAAAGTTTGGGTGATCAGGAGGATGCATCCAAACAGGGGAGGAAAATTGTTGATATTGATATAAATGAAGAGGTTACATTGATTGATGAGACTAAGGGGAGGAATGATGATAATTTAATGTTTGATACAGGAGTTTTAGATAAGCAGGAAGTTGAGGTTGAAAAGGTAGTTAGTACTGCTGAAGTTACTACTGCCAGTGCTACAACAACAACTGTTGATGAGTTGACTCTGGCTCAAACCTTAATAGAAATCAAAGCAGCTAAACCCAAGGTTGTTATAACTGCTGCTACAACAACTACAACTGCTGTTACAAGACCCAAGGCTAGAGGGGTTGTAGTTCAAGAGCCAAGTGAATTTACAATAACAACATCACCTTCACAACCATCACAACTTCCACAGGCTAAATACAAAGGCAAGGAAAAAATGGTTGAGCCTGAAAAACCTTTGAAAAAGAAAGATCAAATTTTGATTGATGAAGAAATTGCTCAAAGACTTCAAGAAGAATTGCAAGCTAAAGTAGAAGAAGAGGAAAGGCTGGCAAGACAAAACGAAGAAGATGCAAACATTGCTGAATGAGATAATGTTCAAGCTATGATAGATGCAGATTATGAGCTAACTGCAAGATTACAGGCATAAGAGCATGAAGTGTTGACCATTGAAGAAAGGTCAAAGATGTTTGTAGAGCTCATGGATAAAATAAAGAAGCATTTGCAAGACTTAGAGCTGAAGAGCAGAGAAGAAAACTACTAACTAATGCTTAGAAGAGAAGTTAAATGTCTACCTATCTAAAACACATGGCTAGATACAAACAAAATCAGCTAAAGAGCAAAAAACTATGATGAAATTCAGAAGTTATTTAATAAAGCTATGACAAGGGTAAACATGTTTGTAGATATGGATACAAAGTTGGTAAACGAGAGCTCCAAGAAGACAAAGATGGCACAAGAAAGTAATTCTAAGAGAGCATGTGATAAACTAAAACAAGAAAAGGCAAAGAAGCAAAAGATTAATGATGATGAAGCATAGATGAAAAAGCATATGGAGATAGTTCCTGATGATAAGGTAGCAATTGATGCTGATAAAAAAAAAATCCTCTATAAGCTAAAAAAAAAACCTCATAGCCAGTAATCCCTCCAATCATGTGTTGACTGGATAATCATCAAAGAAGGAAAGATGGGATACTTTCAAATCATAAGAGCTAATGGAAGTTCAAGGAGGTATTCATCAATGATTAAGATGCTTCAGAATATTAACAGAGAAGATTAGGAAACCCTCTGGAAGTTGGTTAAAGCTAAACATAAGGAATATCAGGGCCAGAGGAGGTATATGAAGAGAGTGTATTGGGGTAATCTAAAAGTGAATGTTTTGAACCTGATTTAGAAAGTGAAGTATGGAGGAATCTACAAGGATACAATGTAACAGTTTGGAAGCTATTTTCTTCAAGTGGAGTACATTTTGTGAGATTTTAGAATCTGCATATATTTATGTTGGTGGAGAAAAAGTATCCTCTCACACCTGTAACAATCACAAAAATGCTCAACAAGAAGCTTCAAGCTGACCATTAGAATGAGATGTGGTATCAACTTCTTATGCTCATGACAAAACAGCTCAATAATCCTGGAAGTGTTTGAATGCATCCTCCTAGTGAAGATAAACTTTTAATCAAGAAACTTTAAGATATGGAAGATGAACCATCAATTTAGAGGGAGATTGTTAGGATTAAAAGAACGTCATGAGATTTGAGTTAATACTGCTAAGGTTAGAGTTACTGTTATTAAGCATAACTTAGTGATTTAGTGATATTAGTGAAAAATATGCTAAGTAGTTAGTACTGCCAATTACTACTGCTAGTATATATTACTACTACTAATGGAAGTTAAGATTGCTCAAAGACTTAGAAGAAATACTACTAAGTAGTTAATACTAACTAAGTATAAAAGTACTACTGTTAGTGTAGACTTTAGTATTGCGCTAGTATAAATTAGTACTTCTGCTTGAGTAAAGTTAACAAATGTATAGCATAAAGTTAGTACACAGGCAATGTAACTTAGTACTCTTCTGATACAAATGAAGGAAAATATTCACTAGTTACTACTGCTTGTACACAGTTAGTGTTGTTGGAATAAAAGTTAATGTTGCTGGTTACAACTGCTAAAAGATTACAACTGTTAAAGAGTTTATACTATCAGATGGATAAAGACAAGAGAAAGGATAAAGATGAAGATTGTTTATCAAGATTACTTACGGGATAAGTATGAGATATTTTTTTAAAAGATACGTATAAGTTATTTGTTTAGAAGATCATGGTGAACTTAAGGAAAATAATGTAAGCATGTTAGGACTCCTTGTTGTATAAAGGAGTCCTAGGGAATGAGACTTTTAATGTACCAAAATCGAATAATTCATAAATCTAAGAAAGTGTTATTCGTAAGCTTCAAGTTTTGTAAACCCTAACACTATTAAGAGTGTTCATTTTATATTGAGGCTGAAAGTTTAGTAAAATGTTTGTTATTATTGTTTCATAGAAATTCTTCTTAGTATCATTGAACTAGAATACGTCAGTCAATTGATATTCTATAAATCAAAGTTCTTTCCATGGCTGTTTAGATTTATTTTCGAATATAAACCATAGCTCTATTTTATTGCCAAACAAGCTAAGCAAGATCTATTATTTGGATTGATTGTGCAAGTTTTAAAAACGTAAAGATATATAATATAAAATAATGATAATCCCGAGAGTGAATTAAGAAAGATACCAAGTACCCTTGATAAAATTCACTCTCAAAGATAAATAATTAATATAAAATAAAATACGTATAATAAACCGGGCAAGTATGATCACCCGGGTCGTTTTCCCCCAATGACTCGTGCAAAGGAAACCACGTTTCAGTTTGGATCCAATTTGAATAAGAAAAGAGATTTTTTGATTTAATGTATACTACTAAAATTAAAGCACCACAATTTAAAAAAAAAAAACTAATTACTAAATTAAACTATTACGAAAGTAATAAAATGCGACAATTAAAAAACAAATGCAAATTAAATCCTAAAATTATAACACAATCCCATTCAAAATTAATGCTAAAGAATATTTTAGGAAAATTAAGAAATATTTTTTTAAATGCTTTTTTGGATTATATATGAATTAAACACTAATTAAATCTAAATTAAATCCTAAAAATAGAAATTAAATTTGATAAAAACACTAATAGAAAAAAACTTTTTAAACTAAAATTAATTCTAAATTCCTTAAAAAGAAGAAAAAAAAAAAAACGTTTTTATCACAAATTTTCTATTTAAAAGATAAAATTTAAAAAAAACTAAAGGATTGAAAATTAAATGTTTTAAAACCTAAATTTGAAAATTAATTTTTAAAAATATAAAACTTAAACTAAAAATTCTATAAAAATACTTTTTATAAAGAGAAAAAATGCAGAAAATTAATTTTATTAAAAGCCCTAATTTTAAACTATTTATTAAAAACTAATTTAACTAATTAAACTAAAACCTAATATTTATTACTTAATTAAACGATTTTTTTATAAAACTTAAATTAAACAAAACAAACCACATGGTCGAAAGTGTCAAAACAGAAAGATAAGGGTAGGCGGCCAAACATTTAAGTTTTATAAAAAAAACACAAAGTTTGAACTAATGGCAGAAACAGTCCCTGGACTTAAGGACTTAACTAGACTAACAATTAAACTAACAAAGGACTTACTGTGAAAAATTAAAAGGACTAATTATGCAATTAACAAGGACTAACTGTGTAAATTTTAAACTAACAGAAACTATAAAAATGGATAAAACAGGTCCCTGCACTCCCTATCTTTTAACAAACAGCATCCCTTTTTGATTTAAAAAGCTTATTCACTGACTTTTTAAGACAACTTTTATAAAAACTTAACTTCTAACTTATTTTAAATAAGCTGAATAAGCTTATCAGCTGATAAGCTTCTAAAGCTTAGTTTTCTACCTCTCAACTAAATGAACAAAGCAAAGCTAAATCACTTGACAGATTCTTAATACTCAATAAAATGCTTAATCAATCATTAACAAAACATCATAGCTTATTTAACTCTAATACAACTTAACAACTTATTAAAAGAAAGAAATAGAACAAATGTAAACTTAAATAAGGTATACCTTAGATTCAGCAGGAACAAGAAAGAAACAATAAGCTGTGTGGGCTTATGGCTTATTCACATAAACCCAATCTCAAAAACAAACACCTAATCTAATCCTATAAGCTGACCATCAGCTCTAAAAACCTCTTGGAGTCTCAGCAGCCATCCAACTCCAAAAGAGACTCCAAGCCTTGAACACGATGAACAGTAATAACAAACATAACACAAACTCTTTTAACAGAATTAAAATGACTACACGAATTAATATGAAATAAAACTTTTATTAAATCTGAAATAGAGTTCTTACAACTTTGAAACAAAGTTACATATCACGAAAATTACAATTGAAGAAGCTTAAAAAAAACTGAATAGAAAAGAAATAAATCTACTAAAAATAAACTAAGAAAAATAAAACCACTAAAAATTATTACTGGGGGGGTTTTTAATACAAGCTTGAGCTCTTCACCTTCTCTAGATCCTTCTTCATCTTCATCTTGACCCTTCAATCTCTTCTTTCTCTTTGATCTCATACGTAAGCCGTAGGATTTAAAGAGGGTGCACCCGGATCATTGACGTGGCTATATGAGTGTGTTAGTTATGTGAGAGTATTCACTCACACACGTCACATCACCAATCATATCCTTAGATTCTGCCAGGGTGGAATGGGGTTGTGGTTAATTGAAAGTGATGGATGGGTTAAGGAGTGTGAGAGGGTCATTAACCCTATGGTTAATTTGGATTGGGGTGAGTGGTTTGTAAACTAGGGTTCTTGGGTGTTCTTGAGTGTGTGTTCGTGTGTGTGTGAGTGAGGGTAAATCGAATTTGGGGGTAAATGGGGCACAGTAACTGTTATTGAGTTATAAATGTAACCGGGTTGGTCGGGTTAAGGGTTCGGGTTAATTGTGGGTAATTGGGTTGGGGGTTTGATTATGATTGGTTGAGAGGGGATCCATGGGTTTATTTGACCCGCGCTTTGACCCGCGCCTTTTATAACTTTGGGGAAATTGCATGATCGGCCCTTGTGTTTGGCCAGCATCTTTTTCAAGATATAAACAACTTTCACTTATTGCAAAAACAGTCCTTGTGTTTATAAAACAATGGAGTTGGGTTTGGTTGACTGTGGTTAAGCTGCAGTTGACTGTAGAAGGCTGAGGCATGATTTCTTTGGCTTCGGCTTTGATTTCTTTATCACTCATCCGTTCTCGTGTCCGTTTTTGACTGATTACTTGCAATATTTGACATATCCATACCTGCACACATAAGACTCAGACACAAGCACATTTTTGCCATTTTTGATCCGTTTTGGGATTATTTGGGTTATTTTAAGCATAAATTAGATATGTGTAAAATCTACACTTATCAAAAAATCCCCAAACTAAATGATTGTGGTTGTTCCTCACGCAATATCAATGCTTATAACCAAATACCTCAAAAAATTCCCGAACTAAACTTTGGGAAAGTAGCTAAGAGTTTTTGATTTGATAAATTAAAAGGTCACAAGTTATAAAAACACCCGACTTCCATTTTCTTAAGATTTTTTCTTTTTATGGTTTTTCTCTTGATTATTATAACTAACTAACTACAATTTATTGAATAATGCATGTTTTTCATTACCACCTTTGGTTACTTTTAGGATCATAGAACAAAAACATGATTAAGTGTCTAAAAGATAACTTCATCATCCCCGATTTTTCACTTTTCCCATGCTAAGCTCAAAAACAAGATCATTGTTAATTACAAGTCATGACACTAACACTACTCATAAATACTAATTGTGTACTTACTTTTCCTCCCGCAAATCCTACTTTTGTATCTCAAGATTTTACTTAAGTCATATACCCGAAGGCTCTTTAAGACTTTTGTTTCGATACTTATTAATTCCAAAAATAAAGCGTAACGGTTAAGAACGCAATAATTAGCTCCTAGCCCTTTTCAAAAGATCAAATGTCATCAAGATTAAAGTCCACATCGAGGCAACCAAAATTTGGCTTTTATTAGGCTACTTAAGCAAGGCACCATTCATGTCATATACCCTAAGGCTCTTTAAGACATGAATGGACCAATCTTATTTGCACCATATACCCTTAGGCTCTTTAAGGCACAAAATAAGACAAAAAATTAAGCAACATTATTAAACCTCAGTCCTTTAGAAGGCTACAACATCGGTTGTGAGCCGGCAAGATGTAGCAAACATATTTCGACTTTGGAAACTTCCTCGACCTTTTAGAAGGCTGTAACATCGGTTGTGAGCCGGCAAGATGCAGCAAACTTTTATCAGTCTCGGATTATTATTGAATTCTACTTATCCCATATACCCTAAGGCTCTTTAAGGAATAAGCAAAATATTTCTTTATATGATACATATAATATGCCAAATTAAGTATTCCTGATGTGTACTCATCCTAATCACAAAGGAACTAAAGAAAACTTCTATTAGCTAATTATTAACCAAAAAACCATACAACTCTATTTATTAAACATTTATATATAGAGGTGAAACAAGCTAATGGGAGAAAAAGCCACAATTAACACTTATGAGCTTGAAAGAAAACCAACTATTCTACGTTTAATGTCATGACTTATAAATAACACTATCATTTCTCATTCTTCGCAAAAGAAATTTGCAAATACTTAGCCATATAAAATCCAACTCGGCATATTTAAAATCTACTTGAGATTAGCACAAGCTTCTATTTACTAACGATTCAAGTCTAGCATGTTTAAAGTCTACGTGAGACTAGCACAAACTATCATCATTAATTGTTAAGGGAGAAAGCTAGAACTCTACACGTACGATCGGGTCAAAAATTACTTTTTATTCTTACCAACGGAAAACCTACATTTTTGTCTTAACACTTTTTTTTTAGAAAAACTGACAATTAAAAATTTAAAATTTTTGCTATTTTTGTGGGAAAACGGGTACGTGAGAACAAAACAATAAGCAAGCAACATCAAATCGATAGATTCCCTTCCCCAAACTAAAACGAAACATTGTCCTCAATGTTTAAAGTCGGGTCTCTACGTAAATCTAAGCCGTTTATGAATTAATGTCAAAGATAGACGTGAATCGATAAGTTGAAAGTAATCAGATCTCCCCAAACTATTTACACCAAAGGATGAGAAGCTCGATGAAACAGACACAATCACACCGACAGAGAGAACGGAGAGGCTTTTCAGAAATTGAGTTTGGGTTAATCCATACAAAAAACACAACAGCAACAAGAACACAACGAGAAATCGGAAGAGGATAACCTCTTCACACATCACAACACATTAGATAGAAAATAGAAAGAAAATAGAAAGGATAAGCATGGGGTGAACTCCCACAACGGCGTATTTTAGTCACGAGTCGCAAGCTTGACTCGATCCCTGAATTTAGTTGTCCTTAGGGAGAGTGTGGAGATCCGGGACTACCTTGGGTGGTATGTCCCCTCCGAAGTAATTGTTTCATCACGGTGGACCATTAACTTTGAAATATCGGGCCATCGGGTTGAGATAATCCACTGTTCCGTAAGGAAAAACTTGAGGCAACTAGTAATGAGTCCAGACCACGAGTTTAAGCTTTCGGAAGAATACCTTTAAACCGGAGTTGAAAAGTAAAACTTTGATCCCAACATATAGATTCGAATTCTTGACCTTTGAGTCGTGAAGTTTCTCTATCGTCTTCACCGTTTAGATTAATGAATTCTCATAAGCTTGATCTCGAAGCTCGTTAAGTTCATTTAGCTGCAGCTTCCGATCTTCTATGTCCTTTTTGATCTTATCCTCATTCATATTTCCACTTAGAGATTTAATTCTCTCTTTCAACTTTTTATGACCGTATCTTTCTTACGAGCACTTTGATTTCAATTCATTTAATTCAAAATATTGATCAAAACTTAGAGCACTTTGATTTGAAATAGAATTGTCTCTTTGAAATATTTCCTAATTAAGTTGAGTATCAACTACTAAAGAGATGCAATGTTTTTCAAGAGTGGTATAATTTCTAAACAATTTATCATATATCTCTTTCTCAACGAAATCCTTTTTGTTGAGAAGCTCAGTCTCAAGTTTGAGACACTTTTCACATTCACATAAGCATTAACCACAGAAGAATTCACAATTATGTTCACTATATCTTTGCTAATGACTTGTTCCAAGAGTCATTCATTTTCATTTAAAACTTTATTCATTTTAACTTCAAATGTTTTGGACTCTAAACGATGTTGTTCCATAGCCTGTTCCATTTGATGAAAGACGTGTTGGACTTCAGTAAGTTCATCAATTAAATATTGATCGAATGTATTGAATATGTCCTTCAAAGCTTTTACAAATGGAATTATTTCATGCCTAAAACAAGCTTTTGTATGTTCAAACCCCCACGAGCCCTCAGTGATAGTTGTGGCTGTGGTTCTTTCTTTGACAACCACGTCAAAGCCAGCAAGATGGTGCTTAAGTTTCTTCAAACTTGTATTTACCATGCTGACTTTAGGAAGTTCTTTTGGAACCTCAACTTTGGTGGGTCTATAAGAAGGACTGAGATCTGAAGAATTCATAGAATTCTAAGACCAAAAGGCTTGTTCAACAGATAATTCAGTTTGTGGAACAAATCGGTTTTCAAAATATTGTGAAAGTTGGTTAAGAGCAGCATAATCAATGTAGTATTAAGTTTCTTTTCTAACATCATTAGATCCTGTTGTTTTAAAAGCATTTTTGAATGACTCTCTTCAGCAAGCATAAGGGTCTCTTTGGAGTCAGGAATCACAATAGCACTAGTGTTTTTAATGACATTACCATCATAAAGCTTTGGTTTCAACTGTTGAGCTCTTCAGATAGAAAGGATTTTGAAAACCTAAAGCTTGTTTAGTGGTATGATCATAGAAAAATTCTGGTTTTGTCAACATATGAACAGTTTGTGCAGATTGAATTCTTTTAAAAACAATATTATCCAGCTGTTTGATCTTCTTTTCTAAAGCAATCTCTCTATCAATGTTTCTAGATTCTTCTTTCTTAAAATTATTTTTGAGAAGAGTAACTGTTTGCATTAAAGATTCCTTTTCTTTTAAATGTTTTCTGAAAGAGTTTGTTTTAAGGACAGATCAATCTCTACAGATTGTTTACATGAATCTGAAATATTATCTTTACTCTTTAAATCAACATTTTGTCCTTCTTTTAAAACTTTAACTTGTTCTTTATATCCTTCAAGCTCATCCAGTTAAAGTATCATTGACACTTTTATTTGTTCAATTAATCTTGTGCAATAGTTACCATGGGTTTTTCCAATTGTTCAATCACAGAAAATATCAGTGCATCTTGGTTGTGCAGATGAGTTAGAATTCAGGGAAAAGTTCTGAACACGTGCCTTTGTGATTCTTTCACATACTGAGAATAATGAAGAAATTGCTATCACTGGTTATTCATCTCTGAATTATTCACCACACGCGACTATTCAGAAGACGGCATTGCCCGCACAGCTTGATTTATCATGTTGTTATCCATATTATCTTGATTGTTTACCTCAGCGAGAGCATCTGAACCATAATGAGATAAATTCGCCAAGAGAGCAACTTTGGCAGTATTGAGTTCATCACAATCAGAGTCATATGCATCCAAACCATCTGCTTGATAGGCGACATTATGGGTAATGACTGTCTGTGTGGCTTGACCTTCTGCAATTCCTGGATCTGCCAAAAATGGTAGCTCTTCTTCATGTAGAATTTGACCATTTACTTGAGCTTGTACCAGCAACACTTTATCCTTAAACCAAGAATCATCTTGTTTCCTTTTAGGTTTAGTGCATTGTTTGGACATGTGTCCTTCCCCTTTGTAGTTGTAACAAATAACAGTCCTTTGTTTCCTAGAATTGCTTCCACTTGCTCCTAGAGTGTAGGTCCTACTTGTACCCGTAGCAAAAGAAATTTTCCTCCCATGTACTAGTTGTAAAGTCACTCTTCCATCGTTAATGGTAGCTTATTGCCTAGGGTTTGACGAATTCCTTAGCTGGTTTTTGGTAGTAGGATATCGAGATGTGACGACAACTGATAAGAATGACATCATGTGGTTGATGACATCAATGGGATCATCACCTTGCTTGAACACTGGAACAGTTAGACCTAAGTCTAGTCGGGGGAATTCAGGTTGTTGTCATTGTTGGTTAACTGTGGGAGCATATTCAATTTGAGGGATGGATGATGGTGGAGAATAAACGTTTTGGTTAACAGATGACTGATAATCATTGGATGGATAAGTGATTGAAAGAGGAGTTGTTGATTGATTGTTTGAGTATTGTTTAGACTGATAAGGTGATCCATATTATGGAGACTGATAAAGTGAAACTTGTGGTTGAAATTGAGAGTTTTGGTATGAGTTCTGATGAGTTTGATAAGGAGACTGGGTCATCTGATGGGTTGTAACTAAAGCAAGCGGATCTGAGTTGCGTTCATGCATTAAACGAACTTCATTTGCATGAAATTTGTGTTGTCCCAAATAAGCATGAAGCTGATAAATATTAGTTGTGTGCAAGTCCTGAACCAGTTTGACATCGATGACAAATTTGCTCCACTCAGGAGGAAAAGTATTCAAAACTTGGTGTTTACTTGAAATTGTTCCAGTTTTACATTGTAGATGTTCATGTCATTGAGCAGCAGTGAAAATCTCGAGTAGAAATCACGTAGTGTCTCCCCTTCTTATAAGAAAACATATTGAATTCATCATATAATTTGCACTCTCTTTCATGTTTCGTCAATAAAGTTCCTTGCATGAGAAGTTGAATTCTTTCCCAAAGTTCCTTGGCGATTCGATGATTGCTAACAAGTGCATAGACTTCTGGTGGTAATCCTTAGAGAATGATATTTGTTGCTTTGACATCACAATCAGCTTGAATTGCATCTGCGGGAGTCAATTTAGAGTATTTTCTTGGCCTAGTCACACCATTCTCCTCAATTGTAGGCCAGATGAGTGGACCATTTTCAACTGATTCGAGATTCATTCGTCCATGTTGTCTATTCATCATGTATAACTCCATTCTGCTTTTCCAAGAATCGTACCTATCTTTTTCCAACATAGGTAGACGATTGTCAGCACCCGAAAGAATCGCTTTGTCAGCAAGAGTCGTCATTGAGAAATTTGTATGTTAAAAGATTACTTGTTTGATCGAACGGTGATTGAAAGAAATTATGTTGTTGTGAGTTGTCTTTTGTGTATTTTGTGTCTTAAAACTATACGGGATTTTACAATTCTTGATTAAACCGGGAAAATAAATAAATGTTTCACGGGATTTTACAAATCAAAGAAATAAACCGTATACTTTTGATAACAAATTTAAGTGTTTTAACTTTAGTTGCAAATTTGGTATCCAAATGAAAATTGTGAATTAGGTTGCCAATTAAAACTGCTAATTCGGTTGAACCTGAAATTGCTAATTCGGTTACTGCTTATTCGGTTGCTAAATAATTTCCAATTCGGTTGCTGCTAATTCGGTTGCCAAATAACTGCTAATTCGGTTGCCAAATAAATTGCCAATTCGGTTGCTGCTAATTCGGTTTCCAAATAAACTGCCAATTCGATTGCTGCTAATTCTGTTGCCAAATAAACTGCCAATTCGGTTGCTGCTAATTCGGTTGCCAAATAAACTGACAATTCAGTTGCTGCTAATTCGGTTGCCAAATAAACTGCCAATTCGGTTGCAATATTGTAACACCCCGATAATTCACATAGCAGCGGAAGCTAATATGGGGTATTACTTCATGAATCAACAGTTATAATCATAGAAAACGACTCAAAAGAGACGTTTTGGAAAATTTAGTTATCATTCAATAACATTTCAGAGTTTTACAAAAGGAGGTCCCAAAATACATATAAAACATAAGGTTTGAATGAAAACAAGTTTGGACGTCTTCAAGTCCATGCCACTCCGTGCCTTAGATTTGCTTAATTACCTGAGATAAACATGCTAAAAGGATCAACACAAAGGTTGAGTGAAATTTATAGGTTTATAATATAATGGTTGAATACAAGTTAACGTAAATGATAATAATTGCAACGAATACAATTATCATGGAAAATAATATTATTGCACTAAGCTCATGACACTCAAACTTTAACATGGAAATCATATCAATGATATTTAAGGAACGAATGTCCTTCTGGAAAGGTAATTTGCCAATTACCCATTATTTCTCAAATATAGTGCGCTTGGTTACCTCACTGGTAAACAAAAACAGGATTCGCCAATCCCCATAGATCTATCCACAATATTCGCGTTCACAAACAAGTGATTAATGGTTCATGATATAAATGATATTGCCAATGGAGGTAACTTAGGCAATAATATACCAGGATAGCATACAGTTAGAAAATACTTGTATTTATGATTTATAGCATGTATCTCCCCACGGGATTTGGAAAACATATAAAGGTGGGACTATGAACTCACCTTAATATGGAAATCTGATTGATGTGAAAAGTGACTTAAATGGAAATAAACGGCTTCGTTACGCAACCTGGGGTAATATGTCAAGTCATACTTCGATTGCTTATATTTCAAAACTTTATTTCATAATGTTTAACTTAAATATTAATTCGTTTTATTAATTTGTGAAAATATCGTATCACTGTTCGGGCTATCATAATCCAGAGGTCATGTAGTAAACGTTTGAGGAGCTAGGACATTTTAAATCGTAAATCCAGCAACTCGTCAAAACGTCTACCCAAATGAAAGCCCCTCACATGAAATTCCCTAGTAACGTGATACGTTATAGTTTAAATGATAAGATTTTATCTTTTTAAGTTTCTTCAAAAGCTAGTAGATGATAACTTATGTTAAAAATATAACATAATTATTTTTATATGTTCGATCGATGAATGAAACGATAAAGGTGTCGGGTTTTTAATAAAATCGAGTCTTATAATGTTTAAATATATTTTTATTATTTAATATAAAAATATTACATTTTATACCCTCAAGAATTTCAAAAATGGCAATATATACCCTTGGTATATATTATTTTACAAATTTAACCCCTATATATATATTTTAAAGATTTAACCCTTAACTTTAGAGTTTGGCAAAACAGGCCCTTGTAGTTTAACTTTAGATACATTTTTTGCCCGAAAGTTTAAAAGTTTCAAAAGTTACAATATATACCCCCAAAGGACAATTCGATTTGCATTTTTAGTCCAAAATCCATATATTTTGTATTTTTGAAACCAATTTCGATTTGCAGCATTTAGCTTATCATAATGAGCTAGAAATAAGTTGGTTTTTGTATATTTAATAAGCTTATAGCTTATGAAATGAGCTTATGAGCTCGAAAACTTAAAAAGGGTGCGTTTGGTTTTGAAATAATAAACCGAAAGCTTAGAGCTTTTAGGGTTTGTTTCATTGTTTACAAAAGTGATATTATAGCTTATTAAAGCAGCTTATAAGATCAGCTTATGGCTTATAGCTTTTACGGTTTTGCGAAAATAGTTTTTAGGGTTTTAAGGGTGCGTTTGGCTTAGGAAAACCAAACGTGTAAGCTTAGGGTTTAAACGCTTATTCCATAAGATTATAAAAGTGTATAAGAGCTTATTAAGATTAGGGTAAGCTTAAAATAGCTTATTTTAGGGTTTATATGGATTAGGGTTTCCAAAGTGGGTCATTTTAGGGCTCGGCTTGGTTTAATAGTTTCCGAAAAGGTTTTTCTTGATCAATTGGTTAAAACAAGGCGTACATATAATCTAAAACATGACAAGAGTTTATAGAACAAGTTATGAGGCTTACTGGTGTGAAGTTTTATATACCTAAAATATATATATATAATATAATACTTCAAAGAGCAATTAAGAAAATTCCCTAAGGAAGATTCACTCTCAAAAATATATATAATATAATATAAAATACGTATATTTAACCGGGCAAATATGATCACCCGGGTCGTTTCCCCAACGACTAGTGAAATTGAAACCTCGTTTAAGCTTGGATTCTGATTTGAATGAAGCAAAGATATTTATGATAATCTATATCTACTAAATAAAAAGCAACAATTAAATATTGAACAATTAAAGGCAATTTAAGCAATTTAAACAAATACGGAAAACAAATAAAACGCGACTAATAAGCAAATAAACTAAAATTAACTCCTAAAAATGTAAACTAAATTTCTAAACCTAAGATAGGAGAAAAGAACATTTTAAGAAAATTTAAAAATATTTTTATGATTATTTTTGAATTTTTTATCAATTAAAAACTATTTAATTCTAATTAAATCCTAAAAATAAAAAAATAGAAAATAATTGAAATTATATTTTTCCTAAGTAAAATAAGTAAAAAGAAAATTTTAGAAAAAGGAATTACTATTTTTGGCTTTTTAGATTAAAAGATATGATTTTTCTAAAATTTAAACTAATTAAAAACTATAAAAATAATAAAACTATTAAAAATAAAATCCTAAAAATTTTATAAAAATTAAACTAAATAAAGAAAAAGTGCAGAAATTTTATAAAAATAAAAGCCCTAATTTTTATCTTTTTTTAAAGAGTTTAATTAAACTAATTAAAACTAAACCCTAATTATTAACTAAAGTATTAAAACTAATTAAAACTTAACTAAGGTTTAACAAAAGGACTAGCAGTGCAATTACTAAAAGGATTAACGAAGTAAAACTCTTAACAGACAAAGGATTGACTGAGTTAACAAAGAAATGTAAAAATTACAAAAATAGTCCCTGAAGACCTAACCCGATAACAACCAAAGTCCTAATAAGCCCCTAAATAAGTTAAAGTTTAAAAAGTGCTTTTTAGGAAAAACTCAAAAGAGATAAGTTGTAGAACAGCTTGAGGAGAACAACTTTAATGAAAAGACTTATATCTAAAAGCCACAAATAAGCTCAATAAGAGCTTATTTATCAGCTGACCTCAGAAAGTGGGACTTAACCCTTGGTTTTAGAAAATAAGCTATAAAAAACTCAAAATTAGTTCAAAATGTAAAAGGAAAGAAGTTCTAATGAGCTTATGATATGCTTAATCTATTTATGAAAAGAAATTTGAGCTTAAAATACTAGAAGACCACTGAAAGTGATGATGAAAGTAACATACTCAGGCAATAACTCAAAAAGCTAAAAATTAAGAAAGTCTAAAATGCTTAAAAGGCCAAATTAGAAACTAAGCTTATGAGGATTTATAAATCAACTAATAAGCTACTTATTTAAACAATAAAACCTAACACTATAAGCTAGAATTTGAATCTTAAAAGCTTAAACTAATCTAACTACTGTTTTTTGCTTTTTGGCTTTATGACTTTTTATAAGCAAAATTAAGTTGCAAAATTAAGCTAAAAATGGAAATTAAGCCTTATTCTATTTTAAGCTATATCTAGACTTAATCCTATCCTAACCTTAGATACTATAACCTAGAATTACTTAGCTAAAAATCAAGCTAAAAGTGACAGTAGGAACTGCTTGGTTCCTACTGATGCACTTTGCACAAGTGCAAAGTTATAATGCAGGTTACCTAAGGGTAAAGCCTGCACTAAAACACTCTTAGTGAGTGTATACAAACTCAATGCAATTACCAACAACAGCTCAAAGAGCTAAGATCAAAATTAAGCTATAAAATCCAAACTCCTAAGTACCATGGTACTGACACTATTAAAATAAGCTCTAAACTTTTCATTTTCAAAATCTAACTTGTAAAAACTTCTTACCTAATGTTTTTAAGAGATACTAAAGCTGACTCAAATAATTTGCACAAGTCATTTTGATTTTTTGATGTCAAACTAGCTTAAACCAAACACCCCTTTATCATTTTGACAGGATTGGGATAAGCTTTTTAAAATGTAATCTACCTAGCCTAACTTGATTACCAGATAAAATACAGCTTATAACAACTCAAGGAAGCACAAATCAACAGCTAAATAAGCATCAATTAAAATCTACACTAAATTAAACTAATATTTTTGATTTTTATATATTTTTAAGACAGAGAATGAGAACACTAGATTTATTACTATTAAGCTAAAAACAGGTAAAAATTACTAACTAATAAGCATAATGAAATAACAATGAGCACAAATAAGCAGATAAAATAAGCAAATAAGCAGATCTAACTAATGAACTAAAATTGAATTAAATTTTAAAGGACATAAGAATGTAAATGAAAACTTACTTGAGACTTCAGCTAAACAGAAGTATAGAAGGCTTTTAGAGCTTTGCTACAAGCTCCCTAGCTTATTAATAAGCTAGGGTATAAGTCCTTGGAGATCCTTCCCTTTTAGATCCCCCTTCCATAGCTTAAATCCAATAAGTCCAAGGTAAGGTAATAGTTTTTAAGCTGATTTTAAAGTAGTTTAAATAAAATTAAGGTTAATTAAGCTCAATCATGAGCTTAGAGACTCATGAGAGCTTATGAGTAGCTTATGGTTTTAGTTTAACTATTGATATGAAAATAAAGAGACTATGAGAGATTATCTAAAAACTGAATTATCATTAATAAAAAGCTTAGTTACATTACTTGAAATGAAAGTTACAATGTTTAAAAGGAAAATTAAGCTGGAAAAAGGAAATTAAGCTAAAACTTAAATCTAAAGCTACAAGCTAAAAACTAACTAGGTGAAAAGATGTGTGTGTGTGTGAACTGTTGAGGGCTATTTATAGCTGAACAAAGAACCTTCTAGCCCCTTGCCTTCATCAATCATCTACCCTTGATCTTTCTTTCATTGTTGATTTCTTTCTTGAGCCGTTGGATCATAATGTGGACACCTGAGGATTGCCAGCATGTCATTCTTTGATGTGACATGTTGTGCTAGTTCTGTGAGTAGATTAGCATAAAAACCCACTATTATTTGTGCTTTCACCATGGCTGACGTGTCAAGAGCTTGAGTGAGAGCTTAAGTAACCCTTGATTTGACTGATATGACCCCTCCTTAGTGTTAACGAGCTCATGAATTGACCATCTAACCCTTTAATTCTCATTTGCCCTCTCATTTTTAATCCATGGTAAATCAATGAAGATGATGAACAGTGAAAGTCTCTTGGCGCCAAGTTTATAACTGAATGAGTTAATTCAGTTTTAACTTAGGCCAATTGACAATTCTAGCCCCTCTCATTTCTTTTCCCTTTTCTAGTTATAAATAACTTTCGAAAATTGCAAGTTTAGCCCTTGTGGTTTATTTAAAAGGGAAGTGGGCTAGGATTTGGGCTTAATGGATGGGCTTTTGGGCTTTTTGGTATCCGGGTGTAGTATCAAAGAGTTTTTCAGGCCCAATAAGGGAGGAGGGGACATTTTTGGACTTTAGTGAGAGTAAAGGGACCAAAGTGAAATATTTTGAGGATTTGTTCTTTTGTGTTTGACTTAGTTTGACCATCTTTGACTGACTGACTTTTCTTGGCTGATTTTGACTGAGGCTTGACTTTTCTGGCTTCGGCTTTGTACTCTTCTGATTCTCGTGTCCGTGCTTGCCCGTTTTTGACTGTTTTCTTGTGATTTTTGATATATCCATACCTGCACACACAAAACATAAATACAAGCATATTTTTGCCATTTTTGGTCTGTTTTGGGTTTAATTGGGTTAATTTAGGTACAAACGGATATGTGTATTCTACATTTATCACTTACTAGAGCTTAGAATGGTTCGAAATGGTTGGATATGAATCAAAAACATTAGAGATGAAGCAAGAACCCCTTTTCTTCCTATACTTTGGCTTCTATTTAGCTTAAACCCTTTCTTTCTCTTCTATGGCTTGGCTAAAACATCATTTTGAGTATATATTTAGTTTAGTAGTGAATTATAAAAGTGTGCATGGTTTCGGGTATATATAGGGCTCGAATACGAGTGGTGCCCAAGTTGGGAAGTGTGGTGGCTAAGTTCTAGCAATTAGGGAGGATAGCTTAACAAGGTCTTGGAGAGTGGGGAGGGCTCGGTTCACCAAGGTGGTGACGAGTAGGTGACAAGGTGGTGGTGAGGTGTTTGCTTGGGGCTCAAGTGTGGTGACAAGGTTTTAGACAAGGTGGTGGATCATGGTGGAGGGTGCTAGCTTTGTTTTGGCTTGGTTTCAAACTAGTTCGACTAGTTAGGGTGGTATCGGGTTATTTAGAGTTTCAATTTAGGGTTTTAGGGTTTCGTCGAGTATAGGTGGTGTTGGAGGGAAGAACTAGTTCAAATGTCATGCTTAAAAGGCTTGTAATCCATGCTAGAAAGGTGGTACGAAATGTTCATAGAAATTTGGACGAAAATGACTTAAGTTTGAATTCCATGCATAATCGGCTTGTACCTTATGCTTTAAGGAGTTGTACTTAAGGTTTTGGAGGAAAATGTTATTCAATTTTTATGCATTGGTAACTTGTACACAAGCCTTATAAGTTCGTACATTTGTATTGTATGGAAACATTACATGTAGTCGGGTTTTTTGATATAAACGAATGTATGTGGTAAAAATGGTTATTAGAACATATTAATTGCCATATTATAACGTTCACTTGATATAAATGTTGATAGAATTGGCATTGGTAGGTGCGTGAGCTCGTTTACTTTGGAAATGTAAGTTACGTTACATAATGGATAGAATAAAACAAAAATATTTCTGTGAAAATGGTTATATTTGATACAATAGGTGGAAAATTACATTGAGGAAAATTGTGGGTTGTAATAGTCTCCCAACCTTAAAGAAATCTTGTCCTGAGATTTAGTTGGATGTTGAAGTGATGTTTGGAAATAGATGTGGATATTTGGCATGAATTTGATCTTCGCGTTCCCACGTGAATTCTGGTCCTCTTTTAGAGTTCCATCTTACTTTGACTATCGGGATACGACTTTGTTTTAGTTGTTTGACTTCTCGGTCTACGATCTCTATGGGTTCTTCCACAAAGTTGAGTTTGTCATCGAGCCGAAGCTCTTTCATTAGAATAATGAGAGATTCGTCAGATAGGCATTTCTTTAAATTAGAAACGTGGAAGGTACTATAGACGTTATTGAGTTCTTCAGGAAGCTCAAGTTTGTATGCCACTGGGCCGACCCTATCAAGGATCTTGAATGGCCCAATGTACCATGGATTAAGCTTTCCTTGCTTTCCAAATTGGATGACACCTTTCCGAGGTAACACTTTCAACATAACACGATCTCCAACTTGGAATTCCAAAGGCTTTTACCTTACATTGGCATAACTCCTTTTCCGGTCTCTTGCAGCTTACAAGCATTGTCAGATTTGAACTATCTTTTTGGTGGTTTCATGGATTATCTGTAGTCTCGTGAGTTAGACATCTCCAACTTCGGCCCAGCAGACAGGTGATCGACACTTTCGACCATAAAGTGCCTCAAATAGTGCTGCCTTAATACTAGCATGGTAACTGTTATTGTAAGAAAATTCTACCAGTGTTAAGTGTCTCTCCCATCCTTTTCCAAAATCTATAACACAGGCTCAAAGCATGTCTTCGAGTGTTTGGATGGTTCTTTCACTTTGTCCATCAGTCTCGGGATGATATGTCGTACTCATGTCTAATTGAGTACCCAAAGCACTCTGCATTGACTGCCAGAATCTGGATGTGAAATGACTGTCATGATCCGAGATGATGGATATCGGCACTCCATGCCATGAAACTATCTCCTTTATATACAACCTTGTAAGGGTTTCCATACTATCTGTCGCTTTGGTGGGGATGAAATGTGCTGATTTGGTAAGGCGGTCTACAATGACCCAAATTGTGTCATGTCCACTTGATGTTTTGGGTAGTTTTGTAACGAAGTCCATCGTTATTCTTTCCCATTTCCATGTAGGAATCTCTGGTTGTATCAGTAAGCCGGATGGCTTCTGACATTCTGCTTTAACTCTAGAGCATGTTAAACACTTGCCGACATATTCAGCGATGATTGCCTTCATGTTAGGCCACCAATAGAGTTTCTTTAGATCCTGATACATCTTGTCAGAACCTGGGTGGATGGAATACTTTGATTTATGGGACTCATGCATGATCAAGTCCCTCAAATTACCAAAGAGTGGTAACCAGCTTCGGTTCTTGATACATCAGGTTCCATCAGGACGTACTTCAAATGCTTTGTCCATTCCTCGTAGGTTCTCAGCTTCGATGTTCTCTTCTTTGATCGCCTCGGTTTGGGCTTCGAGGATTTGTGATGGTAATTTTGGGTGAAGAGTCATGACTAATGCTCTAACTCGGAGTGGTTTGATTCGTTCCTTCCGGCTTAAGGCATCTGCTACAACATTCGCTTTCCCAGGATGGTAATGAATCTCACAATCGTAATCTGCGAGTAATTCTAACCAACGGCATTGTCTCATGTTTAATTCTTTCTAATTATGGATATGCTAAAGACTTTAATGATCAGTGAACACAATACACTTTGTGCCATACAGATAGTGTCTCCAAATTTTAAGAGCGAATACTACTGCTCCTAATTTGAGGTCATATGTGGTATAGTTCTCTTCATGAGGCTTAAGTTGTCGGGATGCATATGCAATAATTTTTCTCTTTGCATTAACACAGCTCCCAGACCTTGATGTGATGCATCACAGTAAACGACAAAATAGTCATTTCCTTCTGGTAATGCTAAGATTAGAGCTTCACATAGCTTCTGTTTTAGTAGTTGGAAAGCTGACTCTTGGTTTCTCCCCGGATATACTTCTTGTTTTTCTGGGTTAATTCAGTCAAAGGCTTTGCAATCTTCAAAAAACCCTCGATGAATCTCCGGTAGTAGCCGGCAATTCCTAATAATTGGCATATCTCTGTGGGTGTGGTAGGAGATGCCCAATCCTTGACTACTTTAATCTTGGTGGGGTCAACGTGAATTCCTCGGCTGTCAATTACGTGCCCAAGAAACTGTATGGTACTGATCCAGAAATCACATTTGGAGAACTTGGCATATAATTTCTCCTTTTTGAGTAATTCCAGGATTATTCTTAGGTAATCTTCGTGTTCTTCTTTATCACGGGAGTAGATTAGAATATCATCGATGAACACTATCAAAAATTTATCTAAGTATGGTTTGCACACACGGTTCATGAGGTCCATGAACACATCAAGTGCGTTGGTTAAACCAAATGGCATTACTTGGAATTCATAGTGTCTGTATCGCGTTCTGAAAGCAGTCTTGGGAATATCTTCATCCCTAACTCTCAGTTGGTGATAGCCTGATCTTAAGTCAATCTTTGAATAAGTACTCGAACCTTGAAGTTGGTCGAATAAATCATCGATCCTGGGTAATGGGTAACGATTCTTTATGGTAAGTTTATTCAGCTCCCGATAATCAATACACATTCTGAAAGATCCATCTTTCTTTTTTAACAAATAAGACAGGAGCTCCCCAAGGTGAAGTACTTAGTCGGATAAAACCTCGGTCTGCTAACTCTTGTAGTTAGTCAGATAGTTCCTGCATTTCTGAATGAGCTAATCTGTAAGGTGCTCGGGCTACTGGTGCCGCTCCTGGCATTAAATCGATTTGAAATTCTACTTGGAAAACTAGAGGGAGGCCGGGTAGGTCTTCAGGAAAAACTTTCGGAAATTCTCTAACTACTGGTATATCTTCCAATCGTCTCTCGGCTGACTTCTTCTCCATTACTTGGGCTATGAAAATTTGACATCCCCTGGATATATACTTTTTGGTTTTTATACAGGATATGAGGTTTAGTCGAGTTTTACTTCGATCACCTCTGATGAATAAAGTTTCACCATCGATAGGGAAGTAGACTACTTTCTCGTCACAGATAATTCTAGCATGATACTTGGATAACCAATCCATACCAATGACGTCGTCAAAACTACCGAGTTTAATCAACATAAGGTCAATTTCGAAAGATTGGTTTAACAAAATTAGAGTGCAACATTGGATAACGGTATTAGTGCCTACTAGGTTTCCATCGGCCATTTCAATATCATAAGTGGTATCTAGTGTAATTGGTGTGATATTAAGCATAGAAGCAAGAGATATGGATATGAAACTTTTATCGGCTCCTGAATCAAATAATACTCTAGCTAGATGTTGGTTTAGAAGGAACGTACCCGTGACTACGTTCGGGTCTTGGTGAGCGTTCTTGTCTCTCAGCAAGTATGCTCTTCCGTGGGCACTGTTGTTTGCTTTTGGGCACTGATATTTGTAATGCCCTTTCTCCCCCTTTGTTTCTATAGTTCCTGGTCTGGTGACCCACCTTGTTGTAAGTCTGACACTTGACAGTGCAAGGTCCTGTGTGATGCAGGGTTCATCTTTTACACAAGGGAAGGTTCCTAGTATACCTATTGTTTTCAGTTGGGGTGGCAGCATAAGCCCTAGCGGTTTCTTATTTTCTATTCTGCTGTTGGTGGTGATCATTGTTGCTGTTGTTGTTGTTGTTGTTGTTATGGTTATTTTGGTAGTTGTTGTTGTTGCGATCATTAGGGTAGTTATTGTTGTCACGATTATTGGGGTAGTTGTTGTTGTTGTTGTTTCTTCTATCATCAAACTTTCGTTTGTGATCATTGGTTCCTTGCTCAGCATCATGCTTTGTTACCTGATCCATTAACCTCTGGGTTATGGTAATGGCTTCCTCTAAAGTTTGAGGCTTTGAAGCGGTAACATTTCCTTCAATACTTCTGGGTAATCCCCCGATGAAAGCTTCCATAAGTTTCTCAGTGTTTGGTACCATATTTGGACATAAGACTGCTAATTCCTGGAATCTTCTAGCATAAGTCTTGAGATCATTTCCTTTCACAACCAAGTTGTAAAATTCGTCTTCCATTTTCTTGACTTCAGTTCGAGGGCAATACTTATTGGTCAAGAGCCTTTTCAATTCAGTCCAGGCTATCTTGTCGGCTTGCTCTATTCCAATAGGTTTGGCATAGGAATTCCACCAGGACAAGGCATCCTCGGTGAGAGTACCAGTAGCAAATTTCACTTTGCAGTCCTCGGTACAGTTGCTACGAGAAAATACCGATTCAGTTCGTTCAAACCAACGAATGAGACCAACAGCTCCTTCCGTACCATTGAAGTAGAAAGGTTGGCAACTCATAAACTCTTTGTAAGTACATTTTCTTGCTACAGGAGTTTCTCTTGGTCCAGTATTCCTATTTGGATTGTCAGTACTTGCCATGGTTGCAGCTTGTGCTTCCAGAGCAGCAACAACACTATCAGCAACTAATTTCTTGATGGCGGCCTGAGTCATGGCTGGTGCTGCAGATGTTGATGTCCTCTTGGGAGCCATTCTATCAACATTTACAAGACAACACAAAATAAGAATCCATACAATGATATAATCATATCATAAGTCATAGTCAAAATTTTCATACATAGTGATATTGAAATCATTTGACATAGATACTTATTTGATACAAGTTCTAACAAAGAAATACACATCCTTCGATATTACGTTGTAGAATATAACAGAAAATTTTAGAATCTAAGACTTCCAGAGATGGACATTCTAACAAGCATCTGTCTTATTAGGTTTCTCGAGGACTGGTTTACTTTTCAGTGGTCGCGGTATGATCCATAACGAGTTATCTAACTCCGCAAAGATAGACTCATCAAAGGGATAGTCTGGTGGTGGTGTAGTTGACCTAATCGGTGATGAAGATCCTACTGATGAAGATAGAGATAATGGTATGGGTGATCCAACAGGAGGCTTAGTGTCTCTGCGTGGTGTAGGTGGAATCATACGCTTAATGTCTTGATTATTAATCATATCCATGATATATGGGAATAAAGGTTATAGAAAACCAAATGGTAAGAGAACCATAGTAATCCTGGATACATAAAGATATGAGTCATCACAATACATGATATAGGATAGACAACCACGACATACATAAATCTGTATCATGAAACAGCGAGGTATAACAGAATCACAACTATATAATGTCATAAATAACTTGTCTACATATTTTACATAACCAAAATTTGACAAGTATCGATATTTATGCCACACATCCCGTGGTTGGATTCGAAACAAAAGCTGTAAATGACAAGGATCTAGTCTAGTAGTCTGGTGGTCCTCCTTTATGGTTCTTGAGCTCATGGATCGTATCCAGAAGACTCTTTATATTTGATCGGTGGCGAATCTGTATATCCTCGATGAGCATCTCCAGAGTAGAAATCTTGACGTGAGCAAGAACAATCTCGTCGCCATGCCCCCATTTGCTTTCTCTAAAATCCAGCAATCTGGGTACTGGCTTCTTGAAGTTTGGTTTCTAGTTGGTCAAAATCTCACTGTATGATTACTCGACCATTACCAATACCTTCTAAATTATCTTCTATTTTATCAATGCGCTCAAGAGGGAGCTCATCTAAGTGATTCAGAATAGCATCGATCTAATCCTCATGACGCTCCAGACGCGTCACATTAGAACTCTCTCTAATCTTAAATATATGAGGTGGGGCAGAAGAATCAATAGAGGAGAATGATAGGAAACGGGCTCGTTTCCAAGGTGGCATAATCTCCTTGGGAAGAAAAAAATCTCGGGGATCAAATAGTGGTGATGGTGGTAACACGGGAGATGAAAGCAAAATGGGCAATGGAGTAATAGGAGCTTGTGGTAGAGGAATAGGTTATTCATTACTAGTAGCATTATATACTTGCATGACCTTCATATACAGATCATCATGGAAAGGTGAGATGGTTAGTGAGGCTGAACGATCCTTAGATAAATCCTCTGAAGGGTCAGAAGAGGTGTTTCATGGTGAGGCTGGGGAATAGTCTGGTGAAGCAGGGATATAATCAGGAGTGTTTGTAGAGGAAAAATCATCCTCAACATCAGAATCAGATAAGATAATAATAGGATGGGTGGATATAGACATAACTCTGTAACAACCCAATGGAAAATAACATAAGTTATTTATATTTAATTAATAGTTATGTATCATTTGATTAAATAAATCTCTTTATATACTATTCAGGAAATGTAGTGGCACAGAGGACTTTCTTGGATGGAAAATAGTTATAGTTTAGGTTTTAACCTTGTTCTCTATAACTCATGAGCTCTGATACCAATCTGTAACACCCCGATAATTCACATAGCAGCGGAAGCTAATATGGGGTATTACTTCATGAATCGATAGCCATAATCATAGAAAGCGACTCAAAAGAGATGTTTTGGAAAATTTAGTTATCATTCAATAACATTTCAGAGTTTTACAAAAGGAGGTCCCAAAATAGATATAAAACATAAGGTTTGAATGATAACAAGTTTGGACGTCTTCAAGTCCATGTCACTCCGTACCTTAGATTTGCTTAATTACCTGAGATAAACATGCTAAAAGGATCAACACAAAGGTTGAGTGAAATTCATAGGTTTATAATATAATGGTTGAATACAAGTTAACGTAAATGGTAATAATTGCAACGAATACAATTATCATGGAAAATAATATTATTGCACTAAGCTCATGACACTCAAACTTTAACATGGAAATCATATCAATGATATTTAAGGAACGAATGTCCTTCTGGAAAGGTAATTTGCCAATTACCCATTATTTCTTAAATATAGTGCGCTTGGTTACCTCACTAGTAAACAAAAACGGGATTTGTTAATCCCGATAGATCTATCCACAATATTCGCGTTCACACATAAGTGATTAATGGTTCATGATATAAATGATATTGGCAATGGAGGTAACTTAGGCAATAATATATGAGGATAACATGCAGTTGGAAAATACTTGTATTCATGGTTTATAGCATGTATCTCCCTACGGGATTTGGAAAACATATAAAGGTGGGACTATGAACTCACCTTAATAGGGAAATCTGATTGATGTGAAAAGTGACTCAAATGGAAATAAACGGCTTCGTCACGCAATCTGGGGTAATATGTCAAGTCTTAGTTTGATTGTTTATATTTCAAAACTTTATTTCATAACGTTTAACGTAAATATTAATTCGGTTTATTAATTTGTGAAAATATCGTATCACTATTCGGGCTATCATAATCCAGAGGTCATAAAACGTGTTTGAGGATCTAGGACACTTTAAATCGTAAATTCAGCAATTCGTCAAAACGTCTACCCAAATGAAATCCCCTCACATAAAATTCCCTAGTAACGTGATACATTATAGTTTAAATGATAAGATTTTATCTTTTTAAGTTTCTTCAAAAGCTAGTAGATGATAAATTATGTTAAAAATATAACATAATTATTTTTATATGTTTTGATCGATGAATGAAACGTTAAAGGTGTCGGGTTTTTAATAAAATCGAGTCTTATAATGTTTAAATATATTTTTATTATTTAATATAAAAATACTATATTTTATACCCTCGAGAATTTTGAAAATGGCAATATATACCCTTGGTATATATTATTTTACAAATTTAACCCCTTTATATATATTTTAAATATTTAACCCTTAACTTTAGAGTTTGGCAAAACATGCCCTTGTAGTTTAACTTTAGAGTAATTATATTTTTGGCCCGAAAGTTTAAAAGTTTCACAAGTTACAATATATACCCCTAAAGGACAATTCGATTTGCATTTTTAGTCCGAAATCCATATACTTTGTATTTTTGAATCCGATTTCGTTTTGCAGCATTTAGCATATCATAATAAGATAGAAATAAGTTGGTTTTTATAGAGAGCTCGAAAACTCAAAAAGGGTGTGTTTGGTTTTGAAATAATAAACTGAAAGCTTAGAGCTTTTAGGGTTTGTTTCAATGTTTACAAAAGTGATATTATAGCTTATTAGAGCAGCTTATAAGATCAGCTTATGGCTTATAGCTTTTAGGGTTTTGCGAAAATAGTTTTTAGGGTACGTTTGGTTTAGGAAAACCATACGTGTAAGCTTAGGGTTTAAGGGCTTATTCCATGAGATTATAAAAGTGTATAAGAGCTTATTAAGATTAGGGTAAGCTTAAACTAGCTTATTTTAGGGTTTATATGGATTAGGGTTTCCAAAATGGGTCGTTTCAGGGCTCGGCTTGGTTTAATAGTTTCCAAAAAGGTTTTGCTTGATCAAATGGTTAAAACAAGGCGTACATATAATCTAAAACATGACAAGAGTTTATAGAACAAGTTGTGAGGCTTACTAGAGCTCGAAATGGTTGGATATGAATCGAAAACCTTGGAGATGAATCAAGAACCCCTTTTCTTCCTATACTTTGGCTTCTACTTAGCTTAAACCCTTTTTTTCTCTTCTATGGCTTGGCTAGAACATCATTTTGAGTATGTATTTAGTTTAGTGGTGAATTATAAAAGTGTGCATGGTTTCGGGTATGTATAGGGATCGAATAGGGGTGGTGCCCAAGTTGGGAAGGGTGGTGGCCAAGTTCTAGCAATTAGTGACTAAGGAGAGCTAAGAGGATAGCTTAACAAGGTATTGGAGAGTGGGGACGGCTCGGTTCACTAAGGTCGTGACGAGTAGGTGACAAGGTGGTGGTGAGGTGTTTGCTTGGGGCTCACAGGTGGTGACAAGGTGGTAGACAAGGTGGTGGATCATGGTGGAGTGTGCTAGCTTTGGTTTTGGCTTGGTTTCAAATTAGTTCGACTAGTTAGGGTGGCATCGGGTTGTTTAGGGTTTTGATTTAGGGTTTTAGGGTTTCGTCGAGTATAGGTGGTGTTGGAGGGAAGAACTAGTTCAAATGTGGTGCTTAAAAGGCTTGTAATCCATGCTAGAAAGGTGGTACGAAAGGTTCATAGAAATTTGGAGGGAAATGGCTTAAGTTTGAATTCCATGCATAATCGGCTTGTACCTTAGGCTTTAAGGAGTTGTACTTAGGGTTTTGGAGGGAAATGTTATTCAAATTTTGTGCATTGGTAACTTGTACATAAGCCTTATAAGTTTGTACGTTTGTATTGTATGGAAACGTTACATGTAGTCGGGGTTTTTGATATAAACGTTTAACGTATAAAGTCCGTTTTGTAATAAACTTTATGGATGATACGTTAAATAGATAATGTATGTGGTAAAAATGGTTATTAGAATATATTACTTGACATATTATAATGTTCACTTGATATAAACATTGATGGAATTGGCATTGGTAGGTGCGTGAGCTCGTTTACTTTGGAAATGTAAGTTACGTTACATAATGGATGGAATAAAACAAAAATATTTCTGTGAAAATGGTTATATTTGATACAATACGTGGAAAATTACATTGAAGAAAATTGTGGGTTGTTATACAAATAAACTGCCAATTTGGTTGCTGCTAATTCAGTTGCCAAATAAACTGCCAATTCAGTTATAACTAGAACGAAACTCAAATTTTCAAAACATAAAAAAGACACATTTTTGATTGTTTTTACCTAAAATTTCTTGTACAGCTAGTATTACTAAGCCTATAGGTATCTTAAAAATGCAAACTTTTTGGTTTTTAAGCCAAAAATTTTGAAATCAAGATTTGTAGTTTTTAAAGCTTTTTGAATACAAAAGATAAACAAAAATGATGTTTTCCTTGAATCTAAGCTTGTACACCTATATCCTAAAGATACTAGATCAGATTTACCAAGGTAAATGATCCTTTAGTGTACAAAAAAGCTTCGAAAACAAAGAAAGAACAAGAAAAATAAGTACGGTTTAAAAGAAAAAAAAACGAACAAAAAACAAACACAAAAACTAAACAAAGCACTCCATGGATCTTGATACCAATTGAAGAACAATCAAATAACATACAAGGTTAGGGAAAGAGAGGTGGTTTTAGAAAGAGAGTGGTTGGATGAACATTTTAAAGAGAGAAAGTAAAACAAGAGAGAAATGTATTTAGTGTGTGAAATAATGAACAACCAACCCCCTCTCCAAGGAATGGAGAGGGTATTTATACATCCCTAGTGGCCGGCTATGGTTAACTTGTGGGCTTTCCATGGGCCTTTTGTCCCTATTAGATTACTATCATTACATTGGACTAACTGCGGGCTTTGACTAACTATTATTAGAAGTGATCGATACTTTTTGTGTTTCTAACAAATAGTGTTTTAAATTTCAAAAGAAAGAATTTTTTTTCTTGAAAATGATCGACTCTTACAAAAAATCATCTCTCAAGATGTTATGATATGTGTGTTGAATTCCACTACTATTTGTGATGAAGTGAATGTGGAAATGCGAAGTAGTGAAGTGTTTGGATCTTGATGCTGAGCTTTTGAACAAACAAAATACGTATAATGATCTTTCAAAAAGTTATTCACAACTTGAAAAACATTGTATTTCTCTTGAGTTAACAATGCAACTCAATTAAGAAATTTGTCAAAAGGAATCATTCTTTAATAATCAAAATGCTCTTGAAATTCCAGAATATTTTGAAAATAATGATATGAAAGCTCAGCTACAAGCTAAAGACACTACAATCTGTAAGTTGAAGGAACATATCAAATCAATGAGAGAAAATGTCAAGGAAGAGAAAGTCAAACATGAAATGGATAAAATTGAGACTATAAACATTGGATTGGAGTATAGTGTGGCAAAATTACTTTCTGAAAATGAGCGTTTATATAAAAAAAATTAGCATTTCAAAAAGATTTACAAAGGTCAATTTGACTCAATTAAAAAGACACGTGCTCTCTCTAAGGAACATGATGACTCTTTGATTGGTCAATTGAACTCTAAGTCTATGGAAAATTCGGATTTAAAACGTCAAATTCAAGACAAGGTTTTTGTGATTACATCATTGAAAAATGATTTACGAAAATTAAAAGGGAAAGAAACAGTTGAAAATGTTGCATAAATACCAATTGTCACTACTATTGCTCCAGGTATGTTCAAGATAGACTTAGAACCTTTAGCTCCTAGGTTATTGAATAATAGGGAAGCTCACATAGACTATCTTAAGTACACTCAGGAACAAGCTGACATACTTCAGGGAATAGGCAAACAAGCTAAAGCAAAACAACCGTTAGATAATGCGTTAGACTTTGCATGTAAGCATGCCAAACGAATTCAGGAGTTACTTGTTGATGTTCGAGACACATGCCCTAATACCTTTAAACCTAGTGAGAAAATGATTGTTGTCACACCTATGAACAAAATCAAGAAAGTTAGGTTTTATAAACCTCTCACATCCTCAAGCAATATTAAATAGGTAGAGTCATCTAAAACACCTGATTCTAACACACCTGTGTTGTCATCTACAGGATTGAAGTGTTCTACTAGTACTTGCAGATCACAACCTACAGGCAATAAAAGGAATGATAGGATCTCGCAAAAACCAATTAGAAACAGGACGAATAAAGTAGAAGCCCAACCTAGGAAAGTGAATAAAAAGAATCATGTTAAAGAACCTATTTGTAATGACAATGTTAAGCATACTATGTTAAATGCGAATTCTCAATTAATTTGTATTAAATGTAAGCAATGTATGTTTGATGCAAATCATGATGTGTGTTTCCTTGATTTTGTGAATGATGTGAATATGCATGCTAAATCTAAATCTAAGTCAAAGAAAAGCCAAGTTCATAATATTTGGAAGCCTACGGGTAAAGTGTTCACTGATGTAGGACTTAAGTGGAAACCAACAGGAAGACTTTTCACTATAGTTGGTAACTCGTGCCCTTTAACTAGGATCACTCCTAAGAAAATAGTGCATCGTAAGGAAACCACCTCTAGTTCAGTTGAAACACAAAAACCAGAGATTAAAGTCTATAGTAGGAGACCCAAACAAATAAAATCAGTAGGTTTGAGTAAAAAAGCTAAGATTGTAGAATCTAAGATTGCTAACAACTCGGAACCCAATCATTTATAGGGATCCAATGCTACAGATGTTCCATCTTCTTCTTCTCTTGCCAATGACAGGTTGTCCAAATTATTCTCTGGTATCTAGACTCCAGATGTTCAAAACATATAACAGGAAACCGCTCTTAGCTCATGAGCTTCGTTAGTAAATTTCTGGGAACTGTTCGATTCGGAAATGACCAAATTGCAAAGATTATAGGGTATGGTGACTATCAGCTGGGTAATGTTATTATCTCAAGGGTATACTACGTCGAGGGGCTTGGATATAACTTGTTTTCTGCAAGACAATTTTACGATACGGATCTGGAAGTTGCTTTTCGAAAAAACACTTGCTTTATTCGGAATTTAGAAGGTGTTGATCTACTTTCAGGATCCAGAGACACAAATTTGTACACAATTTCTCTTGATTACATGCTAAAGACTTCTCTGATCTGTCTTCTATCAAAAACATCAAAGACTAAGAGCTGGTTATGGCACCGTCGGTTGTCGCATCTCAACTTCGGTACTGTAACAACCCGAGTTTCACGACGCGTATGACGATCGCGAGTTTGACGTCATTATTATTATTTTACGAGTTTTTGTAAACAAACGTCGACATTTAAAATTGTATTTGTCGTAAATAATTATTTTCGTATTTTATTGCGAACGGAAATTTAAAATATTTATTTTTGACGTTTCGCGAGTCAACGTTTGTTTTTGTGTTTTTGAAGTGGGTTTATATGAAAAAAAAATTGTGTTTTTGTCCGAGTTCGGTTAAGGCGAGAAAGGGAACAAGACGAGTTGTTGATCGAGTCCGATTTATCTCATATAGCATTGTGAGTATTTTTAAATGTTTTTTATTGGTTTTTGCGATTGTTGTTTTCGATTGTTGCATGTGATGGAATCCGTGGAAATCTTGCATGATTAGGTTAGATGATAGTTATATGCCATATTAGATGTGTTGTAAATAGATTCTTGGATCAAAAATGATTTTGAATGTGTTTTGTAACAAATAAAAATGAACAAAAAGTTTGACACGGAAAACGAGATTCGAAAAATAATAAAGCCTGTTTTTTGACGTTGAAATATGATAGAGTTCGTCCTAATATACGTTTCGGTAATTCGAACGTCCCGTAACTCCTTATAACGAAGAAGTTATGGCCGATTGCAGTTTGAAAAAATATATACTTTGCATTAGCTATTAGATATATTACTAGTTGCTGTCAAGAATTTGAACGAGCGTTTTGGGCCCTTTCGAGTCCGTTTCAGCCTTCCGGCGAAACACGAAAGTTGTCCGGAATGACGTTTTCTATAAAATCTCTTTTTGGTCAAAGTCACGAAAATGTGATATAGCCGGTCAAAACCGATGGTCAAACTGCTGCGTTTTTATTAAAAATACAGGTTACGGCAGATTCTTGCAGGGGCATTTTCGTCCTTTTCCGTAGAGAATCAGGTCTCGGCTAAATCTAAAAAGTTGTCCGGAATATCGTTTCGCATAAAATCTCTTCTTTGTCCGAATCGTGAGAATGTGATTTAGAGGGTCGTTTGGCGCGCGTCAAATTTGGGTTAAAATATATATAATTATAAAAGTCAATGAAAGTCAAATGTTGACTTTAAAAAGTCAACGGGTTAATATAAGACTTATTAAATGTTTATAAAAATAATAAACGCTATTATTTTTACGAGTATAACAAATTAGACTTAATGAGTTTTATGAACGGATATAGTTCTAAAAATAGTAACATACGAGACATAATCCCGATATGGGTAATTAATAACTAAATTGAAAGTCGAAAGTTCGACGAGATAAATAAATATTTTATAAATATAATTGGATGCCGAGACTTACTAAAAATAGTAACTCTCCGAAAATAGTAACTTTCCGAAAATAGAAAGTTTTTTAAAATAGAAAGTATTCGATTAAGCGATGTATGATGTAAATAAAAAACAATCGTAACCTAATATTGTGGGGTTTTAGAATCTAAGGCGCAAGTGGATTTCTCATCACATGTATGAAAAAATATATATATATTATCTATATATATGATTTTGTTGATACGATGTACGTATCGTTGATTATACTTTTCGGTATAGTAATCGAGCGACTCTAATTATAGGTCGTTATTGCGTTTGTGGATTTTCGTGCTAGACTTCATTGTTTAATCATCGGCTTTTGATCAAGGTGAGTTCATAGCCTCGCTTTTAAAGTTTTCAATGTTTTTAACTCCGCGAGGGGGATATATTGCTTGTTTTGTGAAATTGAACGCAAATTGTTTTGATACTTGAATATGATTCCTTCACTACTTAGTATATGCCTTTTTGCTGTGTGACCGTTAGTTGCCATGTGTTGGTGAACACTAATGCATTAAATAGATCTATTGGGTTTGACAACCCTGTCTGGGGTTTGAATCCGTTGGGAGTACCCTGTCAAATGGACATTTTGTGGTTAGTATTAGGAGAAGTGACATACTTCTCGGACATGATTTTGTCCTACGGGATGAATGTGTTAAGTTTCAGTACACGGGCTCTTTAGTTGGAAATCATGATTTTTATAACTTGACTTACGAGCCAACGTTATACGCTTTGTTGAACCAAATTATGCGTTCTAACTGTTATTTGTAAACTCTATGAATTCACTCAACGTTTTGTTGACGTTTTTAAGCATGTATCTTAGGTTAGGTATTGTTGATGGCTTGGATGAGACGGAACGCGGATATCAAGGACGGTGCTTCGGTGAAGTAGTGTCATAAACTAAATAAATGTTTTAGAAACAAAGTAGTGTTGTGACTTTTAGAAATAAATTTTATCTTAGTATTTGGGACCTATGTAACTCTGATATTTCTAATAAATTAAATTGTGTTTTATAAACGTATCTTTGATTGTTTACTGAGACTCGTGTGCATGTATTGTGAAGTAGCATCCCAATGTTGTATTCCGCTGTATATCGTATTTTAGGGGTGTTACAGGTACTCTTAATAAACTTGCTAAAGACGGTCTTGTACGAGGCATTCCAAAACTGAAATTTCAGAAAGATCATTTGTGTTCAGCATGTACATTAGGAAAAAGCAAGAAAACCTCTCATCAACCCAAGGCTGAAGACATTAATCAAGAGAAACTCTATCTTCTGCATATGGATTTGTGTGGCCCGATGCGTGTGGAGAGTATTAATGGGAAAAAGTATATCTTGGTGATTGTTGACGATTACTCACGATTTACCTGGGTTAGATTTTTGAGATCAAAGGATGAAGCTCCTGAGGCCATCATCAAATGCATCAAAAATATTCAAGTTCGTTTGAATACCACAGTCCGTAATGTTCGAACAGATAATGGAACCGAATTTGTAAATCAGATTCTTCGTGAATTTTATGAAAATGTCGGCATCTCGCATCAAACTTCTGTTGCTCGCACTCCTCAACAGAACGGCGTTTTCGAAAGGCGAAACCATACTCTTGTAGAAGCTGCTCGTACAATGTTGATATTTTTAAAAGCTCTATTATTTCTATGGGCAGAAGCAATCAATACAGCTTGTTACACCCAGAACCATTCCCTGATTCGTCTCCGATACAACAAAACTTCATATGAGCTTACGCATGACAAGAAACCGGATTTATCATTTCTTCATGTCTTTGGTTCACTCTGTTATCCGACCAATGATAGTGAGGATTTGGGTAAACTAAATGCAAAAGCCGATATTGGTATTTTCGTTGGTTACGCGCCCGCAAAGAAAGATTTCAGAATCTATAATAGAAGAACCCGGAAAATTATGGAAACAATTCATGTGACGTTCGATGAGCTGACAGCAATGGCTTCTAAGCAATTCGGTTCAGGACCCAGGCTTCAATAAGTATAACAACCCGTATTTTTCATCAATGTAATTATCCATCTATTAAATTAGATGCACTGTAATATCCATATATATATATATGTATATATATATGTATATATATATATATATATATATATATATATATATATATATATATATACACCACCTTTTTACTGGGAAATTTTTGCTTTATCTCATTATGCAACGTAACTTGCATCTCTAAAGTAAACGAGCTCACGCAACCTCTACCAATGTCATCTATATCTATGTTTATATTATGTAAACATCCTAATATGTCAAGTCTATATCTTAATATCATTTTTACCAAGTACATTATCCATTTAACATACCATTTGCAACATTATATCAAAACAGACTTTATTCGTTAAACGTTTATATCAAAACCCTAATTATATGTAATGTATACATATAAAATGAATGTGATACGCAACCTACCTATGCCAATTCTATCTATGTTTATATCATGTAAACATCCTAATATGTCAAGTCTATATCCTAATATCATTTTTACCAAGTACATTATCCATTTAACATACCATTTACAACGTTATATCAAAATAGACTTTATCCGTTAACGTTTCTATCAAAACCCTAACTATATGTAATATATACATATAAAATGAATGTGCAAACCTTAAAGCATGTGTACAAGTATACAATGCACAACATTTGAATATCTTTTCCCTCCTAAATCAAGCTACAACTTTCTAAAGCCTAATGTACAAGTCAAAAATGCAAGAAAGTCAAACTAGGTCATTTTACCTCCTAAATCACTTTAGTTTCTTACTACCACTTTAGCACAAGGTACAAATACTTAATGCATGACTTCTAAACCCTAAGCCAATACCAAAACCAACCCGACACCCTTTATTTCTTTTTAAACCCATTTTTAAGCTAAGCTAGCTCCCTAACACCTCTATGACCTCACCACCATGTCATTAAGCAGCCACCCAAGCACTTTACAAGCACCACCATCACATCCCTTGGTCACCAAGTCTTCTTGTCACCTCCTTGTCACTCCATTGTAACTGAACCCCCTCAACACCCTTCCACCTTTCATTTCTACCTCCATAGCCCACAATACTCATCACTAGCCTTCCTTAGTTACCACTTTACAACACTTGATCCTTACATTAAGATAACTTGGGCACTAAGGGTCATATGAGCCCTATATATAGCCGAAACACACACTCTTTCAATCACACCTCAAAAACTCATCACCACACAAATGGAGTCTTAAACAAGATCAAGGAAGATCAAGAGAAGTCCCTAAGATCAGAATTGAAGCTAAGAATCAAGAAAAATAAACCCTTGAAATCATTTCTAGGCGTATAAACTCAAACAACCCATTTCAACCCATTTTAGCTCAAGTAAACTTATAATCTTGTTCAATAAGCTCATAATCTGTTTTAGAATGTTCATAAGACTCCTAAGATCCTATATGAACTCTTGTTTAAGCCTTGAATCCTTAAACCCATGCATTTTTGGTTAAAACCCTAAAAATAACTCGTTTTGATTTCCTAGCTAACGAATCCTTTTTCTAAACTTTTGTTACGTTGGAACATCTTATTTTAGCTTATTCTAATAAGCTATAACCTGAAAATATTATTTGGAACCCTAAAATAAGCTTGCATGACTTTTTGGACTTGATTTGTAAATCATTTCTATGTAAGGGGTATATATTGTAACTATTTAGAAATTAACAAGTACAAGGGTTAATCCTGCCATATTCCTAAAGCTAAAACTATAAGGACCTATCTTTCCAAGTTTCAAAGTTAAAGGTTTAAATTATA